>CM073768.1:6797398-6979898 GCA_037158775.1 Hetaerina titia | reverse complement strand
CTTCTTTCTGTTCCCGAAGATAAAGAGGAGTTTGAAAGGAACGCGATACGGGACTTTGGACGCCGTCAAAGAGGCCGTGACGACGTGTCTTCGAGAGGTTCCCGATGATGCCTTCGCGGGAGCGTTCCAGGAATGGGAACGTCGCTGGAACATGTTTATCGACTCACAAGGGTCCTATTTTGAGGAATATTAGCTTAAGATATGTAAAAGTGTGATAATTTTTTTTCCCTGAGCTCAGTACACTTATTTTTCGGACGAACCCTGTATATCTATTACGTTGTAATCATATCGATCATAAAATTTGTGGTCCATTAGAAGAAAACTTAATTTTTTCAGTATAAGTTTGATTTTCTCGTAAAAAATATTGTGTGATTATTGTTAACGTATGGCGCAGAACGAATTCTACTTCTGCCAGTTAATACTTACTGCTGAAATGAGCATTCTCACGCAAGACTCAAAGGAAAGACACAGTCTCGCATAGTTAAGTTAGCACCACCTCAACACCTACAGTAGAACACATTCGCCTTCACGACGAACAAACAACAAAAAACTGCGTCCCATAAAGGATTCTTTTTCTCGAAGACGGTAGTGAATAAGAAATGGGTTTTTGAAGCGACGCAAAATAATAATTCTTAGGGAGGGGTCTGGGACGGGGGAGGAGGGGAGGTTTGGGAACGAATCGTTTCGACGTCTTTGGTGCACGTTGAGCGTCAAAGTATTATATTACGGCCCTAAAAACTTTTTATGGACTGATAAAAATGGTGGTGCGTGTGTGTGTGTGTGTTTGGGGGGTGGAGTGGGAAGGGGTGAGTCCATCCCGTCTCGAGCCTCAGCGCGTGGGAATTACCTCCTGAGGGAAGTGAGGGGGCGAGCGAAGGGGAGGGGGGCGGAGGGGGGAAGAGGGCGCCCCCTCGGAGTATTTCGTCGCCCCCGCGTGGGGAATGTGGGGTGGGCGGCGAGGAGTGTGGGGCCGGAGGCATCCGAAATCGATGCTCAGAGGTGGGAAGAGGGCTGAGGATGGGGGCTTGGGGTGGACAGGAGGGCGGAAGGGAGACGGGTGGGGGCAGTAAAACCTAGAAACCCTACGCGGCGTAGTAAATACTAGGGTTGTCCGAATGGCGGAGGGGGGAGGAGGCGGCGGTGAGCGTTGCGAGCGACATGCCATTCGAGTGCAGTAGTCATGGCAACGGCCGAGATAATGGAGTAATAGTAACTAGTAATAGTGGGTAGTAATAGTAGTAGAGGTAGTGCGCTGGCGTACGCTGTCCGGGCACTCGGAACGAGAGCAGTAGTACTACTGGGAAAGAACTAGAGTAGCGCTCTCTCTAGATCGTGAGTAGAGCGTGGTGGTTATTTTTAGAGCGGCCTGATCGAAATTCGGCGGGCCGCTTGCTCCAATGGGTCCCAAAGAGCGATAAATCTTGGTATGTTCGAAAAAATCAATTTTCAGAGATCGATCAAGATTTTGATGAGATTAATAAAGAAAATAATGAGACTGCTTCAAATTATTCAGTTGGTTTCGAGATATCAGAAAATGATCGATTGGGACAAGTTGTGTTTGCCGAAAATTTGAATGTTGTTAATTTAGTCAGTCACTATTTTGCAAAACATAAGGGATCAAGTGAGATCGATCCATGGAATCTCGTGTGGTGAGAGAAGTCATCGGTCTGAGCGCTTAAAATCAATTCCTCCTTCTGTTGTCGAAAAAGCAATAACAATTTTAATTATTCAAGCTAAAATATTTGTTTAAAAATCCCAAATCGATGGCATAATATTTATGTGACTGAAGCTCCTTTGCTTATCTGTCTTATTAATATGGCAAAAATGGTATAAGATATTACTTTTAAATGTTCCTAGTGAGCACAATCATATCGGTTTCAGGATCTACATTGTCATAGTTTATGTTCACTGAATGATTGACCTTAGTATTTTTGAACGCTAAACTTTATTCCATTACTTCTTGTGTCAATGTATGGGCGATATTCGTACATATCTAGTTATATATCGAAACCGGTAGAAGAGGAATGAAGTTTGGTGAGAAAATACAATGAGTTCACTCATTCAGTCATTGTGTTACATAGTTTGTCACCCACCCCCACTTAACTGCGTGTCACGTGTAATCTGAGGAGACATGTCCATTATATTTTTTATTTATTTTATGATATTCGTAGCAATTAGGCAATTGTTCTGGTGGCAACGGTCGAGTCTGTTCAGCTGTCTACATCTATATAATATATAATCTTACAATACCAAATAATAATATCTTAAATGACATGGACATACTTGCATCATAAGAAGAGCAGATAGACAAAGCTCTTGTACACAATGACACTTAAAGGATTGATTACCAACTACATTATGACATTTACAATCCCTCGCGGGCTAGGTTTACACCATTCGAGAGAACATACTACGCACCGTCCTTCGCCACACTCCGTCCATAATCACGTACTCTTCAATTTCATATACCGTTCAAAATCGCGTCCCGTTAACACTTCATTCACTTTTGAAATACAACTGGTAATGATAATGTATATATAGCATTGTCTTACATTGCTTTCCTCATGTCTTCTAATTTACCGGCCTTCAATGATGTTGTCATATTCCAAGATCCTATTACCACACATTCTTTGCTCTTTTTGTCAAAGGGAATGGGCTGGATGAAGACCTAATAAGCCCTGCTCCTTTTTCTGTCAGATCTTGGGTTCGGAAGTCTTTAATCAGTAAGATTATTTTGTTTACAATCCATAATCTATTTTCCATGACTGCATAAACCCGAGGTATCAATGAAAATATTTAAAGGAGTAGTTTCACCTTGCCTTCTCCATACACTCCTATTTCGTTGGCCTGACTAATATATATATATATATATATATATATATATATATAATTAGGTAATCTACCGGTTAAGGTAGGTTTTTGGATGGACATAACTATCAAATAAACATTTTGTGACTCTCCACCTAGCAAACTAATCTATATCAGGTCCCTCTTCATCCCTGTGTACTTCTTTCCTCCCTTCCACCCGTCCAACATCCCTATCCTGATCCTACCCTTACCTCGCTTGCCCAACATTCTCCCCTCTATTACCCTCTTCAACATTCCACTACCGCTCAAAACGCCTTTCATCCATTTTTCCTGCAGGATTTCTCTCAACAAACCCCTCTCCTCCCCCACCATTTCTAGTACTTCCTCATTTGTTTTCCTTTCAGTCCATTTCACCTTCTCCATTCTTCTCCACACCCACATTTCAAAAGCCTCCAATCTACGTCTATCCTCCTGCTTTAGCGACCACGTTTCCGCACCATACATAGCTACGGTCCATATCAGAGTTTTTACGAGTCTTGTCTTAACCTCCCTACTCAACGTCCCCGTCATTAACTCCCTCCTCCTTGAGAAAGCCTCCTTGCCTAGCGCAATTCTTCTCCTTACGTCCCTACCACTTTGACCGTATTGGTCCAAAACACTTCCGAGATATGTAAACTGTTCCACCTGCTCTATTTTTTCCTCGCCTATTTTAATATTTAGCTTAGCCTTTTTCTTTCTGGAAAATCGTATAACCTTTGTTTTATTAATATTGATTCTCATCCCATATTTATCGCACTGAACCTCAATTCAAGGAATTGAACCTATTGAATTATACAAGCATACTTCCCAACATCCAGTTCAGAAATTAATGAGATTGTAAGAATATATGAGTGTATTGATGAGATGATTAGAATGCAAAAAGACAAAGACAATATAATTATAATAACAGATTTTAGTGCTGTTGTTAAATCTCACAATGACATAAAAGCAATGGGATTTTAGATCTAAGAAATATCAACGATAGAGGAGAACGGCTGTTTGAATTCTGCGATCAACGTAACATGGTCATCACAAATATATTGTTTGATGTACTGTTGAGAAGCAACCGGAATAATTGAAATGTATCAAATTGATGACCTCATCATTAAACAACGGTTTGGGAATCGAATAAAATCAATCTACACTTACTCAGGTTCGGATGCTGACAAAGTTCATAAATTAGTTGTAGCAAAGTGCAACCTAAGGCTCAGGAAAATTAGAAGAGTCGTTGGAAATAAATGGCCACTGGAAAAATTGAAGGAGGAAGAAACAAGGTGAACGTTTGAAGAGAAGTCAAATTAAATAGCTGAGAGATGGAAAGAAAGAGTAAAATGAAATTAAATGAAACAGGGAATGGTAGAAGTGGCGGATAAAGTCACGGGTAGGAAGAAACTTGAAGCTCGGAAACCTTGGATGACAGAGGAAACTTGAAAACTAATTGAAAAGAGTAATATTGTAAGAGCAAAGGATATAGAAGAATACAGTAGAGTAAAGAATTAGAAAGCAGGCATGTGTAGGGAAGAAAGTGGAGAAATGGACAAAATTATGGGTGAAAGAAATAGAGGGATATTTAATAGCAGGAAAACAGGATCTAGCCTATTGTAAAATCGATGCTCTATATTAAGAACCAAGGATAAGGCCAGCAGTGATTAATATCAAAGAAAGAAGGTTCTCAGCACATTGAAGAAGTGTGTAAAAGATAGAAAGCATACATGGAGAAGCTATACCCTGGCAAAGATATAGTTGTAAAAGAAAAGAAAATTGTAAATACAGAAAAAGCAAGAACAGAAAGTGGGCCCCTCACGACGAAATTTGAGCATGCTCTCCAAAATCTAAATGCTGGAACAAAGACGGGCGTGATAATGTATCTGTTTATATATTTTTAAAACTTGAAAATAAATGCAAGAAAGAATCTTAAAAATAGTGCATGAATGTGGTGAAACTAGGGAGACCCTCAAGATTTTGAAAAAGAAAAACTATTTTGGTACCAAAAGCAGGGAAAGCAAATGGATGCATGAATTACATAACAATTTCTATTCTGTCACATGATTCCAAGGTATTTTTAACACAATAGGGAACAGAATCAAAAAGAATGTGGAGGAAATGCTGGAGAAGATCAATTTTGCTTCCGAGAAGACTCTACATGAACTGATTCGTAGAATCTATGAAGAAGGAATCTGGCCGGAAGATTTTATGAGATCAGTGTTAGTTCCTATTCCGAAAAAGGTAAAGGCTAAATCATGTGAGGAATACAGAACAATAACTTTGATATCCCACGCAGCTAAAGTTATTCTCAGGATCATCAACAAAAGGACAGAGATTAAGGCAAATGATTACTTAGGGGATGATCAGTTTGGGTTTAGAATGGGGAGAGGTACGCGTGATGCCATTGACATAATGAGATCACTAATCGAGAGTAATATAGAATACAATCAGGACGTTTTTGCCTGTTTTGTAGATTTCGAAAAAGCGTTTGATAGAGTGAATTGGGAAAAATTAATGCGTGTATTGCAGAAAATAGGAATGGATTGGAGGGACAGGAGACTGATCCGCAACCTGTACATGTCTCAGACTGCTCAGGTGCGAGTGGGGAACGGAGAGTCCGGATGGGCAGTGTTAGGAAGAGGTGTAAGGCAGGTTTGCCCATTGTCACCGGTACTGTTCAACGTATATGTAGAGGAAATGATTAAAGAGGCATGGGAAGAACTGGAGGTAGGAATGAAAGTCGGGGAGGAATTCGTAAATTGGGTTAGGTTTGCTCATGACCAAGCATTAGTTGCTCAGTCAGCCGAGGGGTTGCAAGCATTGCTGAGTGATTTGGAGGTTCAGTGCGATAAATATGGGATGAGAATCAATATTAATAAAACAAAGGTTATGCAATTTTCCAGAAAGAAAAAGGCTATGCTAAATATTAAAATAGGCGGAGAAAAAATAGAGCAGGTAGAACAGTGTACATATCTCGGAAGCGTTTTGGACCAATACGGTCAAAGTAGCAGGGACGTAAGGAGAATTGCGCTAGGCAAGGAGGCTTTCACAAGGAGGGGGGAGTTGATGACGGGGACGTTGAGTAGAGATGTTAAGAAAAGACTCGTAAAAACTCTGATATGGAGCGTAGCTATGTATGGTGCGGAAACGTGGTCACTGAAGCAGGAGGATAGACGTAGATTGGAGGCTTTTGAAATGTGTGAGAAGAATGGAGAAGGTGAAATGGACCGAAAGGAAAACAAATGAGGAAGTACTGAAGATGGTGGGTGAGGAGAGGGGTTTGTTGAGAGAAATCCTATGGAGGCAGAAAATATGGATGAAAGGCGTATTGAGCGGCAGTGGGATGTAGAAGAAGGTGATAGAGGGGAGAATTATGGGCAAACGAGGAAAGGGCAGCAACAGGATAGGGATGTTGGACGGGATGAATGGAGGAAAGAAATTTACAGAGATGAAGAGGGACCTGATAGTAGTGTAGGTTGCTGGATTGGGTTTTGTTTGGAGTTAAAAAATACTTATTTGATAGTCGTGTCCATCCAAAAACCTACCTTAACCGGCAGATTACCTAATAATAAATATAGTAGTATGTACTGTAATCATCATTTCGAATCCAGTGAATTTCGTTTTTCTCCTAACTTGAAGATATTCCTCGGCGGAAAACGATCCCTGCCAATTGAAGAATTCATCGCCAGAACCGTTACCTATTTTGAATAAACTTGCAATAGCCTACTTTTTAGACGACTTTAAATATTTGGCGAAACGCTGGTAATATTTTATCGAAGATCAAAGAAATTATATCGCAAATTAAAACAAATCATCTAAAACATTTTTACCTCTTTTTAAAGGAATTATTGCACGATACATATATTTTCAAGTAAGGCCTGGAAAAGAGAAATTGTAATCAGGGGAAGAGTGTTACTGTATAAGCAGTTAAGATTACCAACAATAGAAGAAGCAGAAGGAATAGAAAGTTTTCTATCAGATGAAACAACTACTAACATCAAATATTAACATAGATATTGTAAAGGGATTCGTTAAAACTTATATGCAAATACAGTCCATATTTATACGGATATTAAATTCTTGGGATAGAAGCAGTAGATGGAAGAGACTTAAAGTGATGGAAATATGGTGCTACAGAAGAATGCTGAAAATTGAAATGAATAAATAGAGTGAAAATGAAGATGTAATGAAGAAGTACTTCAAAAAATGGATGCAGAGAGAGCCTGTGGAAAAAGTACACCGAGAGGAAACAGAAGGAGACCAATTGGTCGCGTACTGAGGCAACCAAGCTTACTGGAGATCAATTTAAGGGAAAATAGGTAGAATTACAGAGGGAGACGTTATGAGGGAATGAAGAGACTGGAACATAACAGCGTTTGAAGAATTGTTACAAACTAACCCACGAATGGCTAGGCCGTAATGGTGACGATGAATCATTCAATTATAAAAGTGCTACTTAAAGCCATACAATGTTTCTTTCATACTTAAGTTTTGGGTCAAACTTCACGTATTTATCCCGTATCATAGAGAAACTTGCTACATGTTCAATTGGTACAATTATGTTTTCGGAAAGTATCTTCAAAGTAATAATGCTACAAATCGATGGAGAATTAAGTAGAAGAATTTATTTATGAGATGCTTCATCGCAACTGTCACTCGCCAAAACTGTGAAGTTACAGCGCCGGCACATGCAATATGTGGAATGTATTTGTCATCCGAAGAAAGAAGGCCGGCATTTTAAAAACAATGCTTTGGTGTAGAGTGTTTCCTCCGTCACCAATGGTATGCAGAGAATGCTATATTCAAACTCAGAAGTTTGAGAAAACACAGTGAATGTTGCTAATATGGCATTTCTCTGTCACTCGATGCCAGTGAAACCTTAATGAACAGCGTTGGTGACAAACATCTTCTGGACTCGACTGCATAGACTCCTGGGAGGTCGTCCCATCTGAAGATAGTGGAGGAAGAGTGTGGGGGGGGGAGGGGGATTTGGGGGACTGAGAGCGGGAGATGGGTGGGGTCGGGGGGGAGAGAGGAGGTGCGGCGAAACTTCCCAAACCCTTGGGGAGAGGCGTGTTCGGGAACAAATATAAAACCCCGGTTAATAATACGAGCGAGCTCGGGAGGCCCATTCAGAGTGCGTGAGTCATTTTTTATTGTGACGCTGGAAAAAGCGGAAGGAATCGGTTGTGCCCCGCAGAGGTTAACGGGTTCCATTGTCGTATTCACATGTCGTTCACTTTTCCATGTTTTTCGTTTTCACGATAACTGAAGTCTGGTGGAATATGAAAATAAGCGAGACGAACTATTCTTGAATGCGCATGCTTTTTATTCCCAAGGCATAACGGCTTTCGAGAAATTGTTAACGGGCAGGAAAGTTTTACTCACGTTGGACTGGTGTGATTATAAGTATCGTTGGATAGGAGTGTCATTTTTCCAGCGTCACCAGGGAAACAAGCTGGTTGTTATTTTAACGTTCCTACGACCCATTATTCCACTAAGAACACAAGGAAAACGGAAAGGTTTCGCGTCATTTCTTTTGAATAAAAATTCAACTTCTCACTAAAATATTGAATGCTTACGATGGAGTTCAAATAACTTGCGTCATTTGTGGGAAGGATCTTTTATTAGGTAATCTACCGGTTAAGGTAGGTTTTTGGATGGACACAACTATCAAATAAATATTTTGTGACTCGCCACCTAGCAAACTAATCCATATCAGGTCCCTCTTCATCTCGGTGTACTTCTTTTCTCCCTTCATCCCGTCCAACATCCCTATCCTGTTCCTACCCTTACCTCGCTTGCCCAACATTCTCCCCTCTATTACCCTCTTCAACATTCCACTACCGCTCAATACGCCTTTCATCCATTTTTCCTGCCTCCATAGGATTTCTCTCAACAAACCCCTCTCCTCCCCCACCATTTCTAGTACTTCCTCATTTGTTTTCCTTTCGGTCCATTTCACCTTCTCCATTCTTCTCCACACCCACATTTCAAAGGCCTCCAATCTACGTCCATCCTCCTGCTTCAGCGACCACGTTTCCGCGCCGTACATAGCTACACTCCATATCAGAGTTTTTACGAGTCTTGTCTTAACATCCCTACTCAACGTCCGCGTCATCAACTCCCTCCTCCTTGAGAAAGCCTCCTTGCCTAGCGCATTCTTCTCCTTACGTCCCTACCACTTTGACCGTGTTGGTCCAAAACACTTCCGGGAATGTAAACTGTTCTACCTGCTCTATTTTTTCCCCGCCTATTTTAATATTTAGCTTAGCCATTTTCTTTCTGGAAAATCGCATAACCTTTGTTTTATTAATATTTATTCTCATCCCATATTTATCGCACTGAACCTCTAATTCACTCAACAATGCTTGCAACCCATTGGCTGACTGAGCAACTACTGCTTGGTCATCAGCAAACCTAACCGATTTTACGAATTCCCCTCCGACTTTCATTCCTACCTCCAGTTCTTCCCATGCCTCTTTAATCATTTCCTCTACATATACGTTGAACAGTACTGGTGACAATGGGCAACCCTGCCTTACACCTCTTCCTAACACTGCCCATCCGGACTCTCCGTTCCCCACTCGCACCTGAGCATTCTGAGACATGTACAGGTTGCGGATCAGTCTCCTGTCCCTCCAATCCATTCATATTTTCTGCAATACACGCATTAATTTTTCCCAATTCACTCTATCAAACGCTTTTTCGAAATCTACAAAACAGGCAAAAACGTCCTGATTGTATTCTATATTCCTCTCGACTAGTGATCTCATTGCTGCAATGGCATCACGCGTACCTCTTCCTTTCCTGAACCCAAACTGATCATCCCCTAAGTAATCATTTGCCTTACTCTCTATCCTTTTGTTGATGATCCTGAGAATAACCTTAGCTGCGTGGGATATCAAACTTATTGTTCTGTTATCCTCACATGACGAAGCCTTTGCCTTTTTTGGAATAGGAACTTACACCGATCTCACAAAATCTTCCGGCCAGATTCCTTCCTCATAGATACTACGAATCAGTCCATATATGGCCTTCTTCCCACCTTTCCCTAACCATTTCAACATTTCTACAGGAATATTGTCCACCCCCACAGCCTTATTTGCTTTCATCTCCTTTAATGCCCTTTCTATTTCATCGTCGAGTATGCCTGGACCTAAGCTATCTTCTTCTACGTCATGTTCCTTTTCTATGTCTAACCTTGTCGGCCTAACTTCTTTACCATACAGTGTTTCTATATATTCCTTCCATCTCTCTTGGATTTTTCCTGGTTCAACTATTATCTTACCCCATTTATCTTTAACTGTTAGGACAGATCTTGCCTTCTTACTTCTCGATAATAACTTAACCTTGCTGTATAGAGCACCAATTTCACCCTTCTTCTGTAAACTTTCCATATCCTCGCATTGCGTTTTCCACCATTCTTCTTTTGCTTTATTTGTGGTCCTTCTCAATTTATTGTTTAACTCTTTGTACTTCATTTTGCCTAACTCTGTGTTTACATTTTTCCATCTTCTTCTCTCATCCATCTTTGCAATCATCTCATCCGTTACCCGTGGTTTCCTTATCCTTTTCCCGTTAACGGTTCCTATAGTGTCTTTAGCGGCTTCCAATATCCCTTTCTTGATGCATTCCCATTTTTCTTCGATAGTACTCAGTTCTTTACCATCATCCATCATTTTCTCTACAGCCTTCTGATACTCCTTCCTCGTTAATTCATTTACTGCTTCTAAATTCCATTTTTTAACCCGCCGCCCTTGCCTTATCTTCTTGAAACGAACATTACATTTCATAACAACTAAATTGTGGTCAGAGTCCGCATCCGCTCCTGGGAAACTGTGCGAATTTATCACACTGTTCCTAAACCTGTGCCTAACCATAATATAATCTAACTGATACCTTTCTGAGTCACCTGGAATTTTCCATGTATACCTACGCTTTTTGTGGTGTCTAAACCATGTGTTAGTGATGACTAACTCCTGTCTCCTGCAGAATTCAATTGCTTTCTCCCCGCGTTCATTCCTCGTGCCTAACCCATAGTCCCCCACCTCACCACCATCTCTTCCTTCGCCTACCGTCGCATTCCAATCCCCCATCACTATCAAATGTTCCCCTGCAGGAACACTCGCGATGATATCCTCTAACTCATCATACATCCTATCGACTTCTTCCTCCTTGTGGTTGCTCGGTGGCATGTATACCTGAATAATGACCAAGTTCTTCGGCTTTGCTTTAATCTCTACGAGTAAAATTCTATCTGTCGCTTGCTCTATGTTGACTACGCTTCTTCCTACCCCTTTATTTAAAATTACGGCAACCCCTCGTTGGCTCTCGTCCCCGCCGCTGTATATTACTCTATAATTGTCACTCCTGTAATCCCCGCTATCCTTCCATCTCACCTCGCATTTGTGGGAAGCGTTTGTAAAAAATAAATAAAAAATTTTAACGACTTTCAATAACTCTTAAAAGCAATACTAAGAATATATAATAAAATAATTCCACCAAATTATCAAATAGTTATTTGAAATTTTATAAAAAATATGTAATAATAAAAATGCATTATCCATAATATTAAATCACATTCAGAAATATTTTTGAGGTAGTCTATCAAACGACATTAATTATGCATTAAACTGTGATTCAAAATAAACGATGACCGAGGCATCAAGCCACAAGTAGAATGATAAATGGTATTGTGTTGATGCCCTTGGTCAACCAACAACTTTTCTGAAATTATTTTGTGACTCATCGAGTTCTAAGTCTCATCACACTTAGTTGTAAACACAAGTAAAATATAAGTTATTACAGGTATCTTACAAATATAATATTATTCGTTCATTATATGTTTTAAAAATTACAATCACTGTAATTGTTTTAAAATTATTTTTCAACATGTTCAAGATAATATATGAACTTTCGAATTAATCTTTAACTTCGAAATACTTTTGTGACGGAAATCGAACCGATCGGAATCGTAAAGTCGCAGTGCAGTGGGTATGTCAGTTTCTTTCTAATTTCTCCTCCACATATAATTCTAAGCATATTAAACAGTCTCAGTAATCTCTAGAAAGACGATAGTAGTATCACCTCAATATTACGAAGAATGTATCTTCGATGCCACCAAACCGAGAATTATAAATCACGGCGTAAGTATCGAGCGGGAGCTGAGGACGGAAGCCAAGTCGAGGCTGGCTGGCGGGATGGGGCGGGGGGTGTGGTCGAGTAGCGGCGGCGTTGATGCGGGTAGTGTAGATGTGGGGAGGCGGCGGAGGGCATCGGGAGGCGTGTGGGTCCAAACGAGTGACAACATGTCACTTTTCTCTCTAACATTTTGTGTAAGATTTCAAGTCTTCACTCGGTGTTCAAAATAAAACTATAGCGGAAATTTGAAATGTAAAGCGATGAAATGCAAGCCGTTTTTATACGAGTTTGTAAATATTATGGGCTGCAGCAGTTGCTTCCAAACAAGGACTCGACGTTCATTCGGTTGGTTCGTAAGTTGATCCCGTGGTCTCGATTTTCACAAATTCCACGGGCTGGGATTTGCGAGAATGAGAATGAATTATGAACTATAGAACAGCTGAACTTCCAAAGGGTCTATACACTGAGTCTAGAGTTGTGTGGCGTCTTTCGTCAAATTATTAGTGCCACTGTTTTGAAGTTCTAATAATAGCTGTAGTATATGCAAATAACTATCATATTTCTACGCTCCATTTCGCATTATTTTTTCGAAGATTTCTTTAAGAAATAAAAAGGACAATCAAAAGGGATTCAAAATATATTGATAAAAGCTTAATTTTAATGCTTAGTACGATCGTACATAAGGCCATATTCCACATTTTGATCAGTGCAAGATTTGCATCATTTGAGTTTTTCTGGGTTAAATCAATCAAAATCCCGCTTCTCGGTTTAATAAACCAGTCGATAGAAATCAGTCTGTGATAGAAAAATTATTCCTTTATTTTGGTGTCATTTTTTTCTAAGAAAGGCTTACTAAATAATTTCTATTTTATAAACCTTGAAAAATAATCATAAAATATATTATTCTCGTAAGTTAGTTTATTACATCCTCATTTTACACTTGAACCCTATCTCACTATGAATGTGGAATGCCCCATTCCCTGGGTTGCAGGGAAACCTATCGTCGTGTAATACAAATCGGAAAAATAATAAAATTTCGGAAGTCGACTTTTTTAAATATCACTGGTTTTGTGTAACCGTAGAGAACAATTGAACTGCACAAAGCTTCCTTTTATTCATTTACGAGATTTATTTCATGTCGTAAGTTATTATTCCGCTAATATTCATTTACAATTTCGATTACTATTTCATAACTAATATTTTTTCATTTTTAATCGAACAGTTTACCATTATTTCTTTCTTCAATCATTTATACGAGTATATATATTCGTATATAAATCCAGAAAAACATAAAAACAGTAGAAAACTCTTAATATTTTGTTACAATCACCCGAGTCAGCCAACTATGTGGTCTTACCTAATAAGCAAACAGATTTCATGGTTGGTGTGGTATTCATAGTTTACAAAATTTTTCGTTTTTTTATAATGAAAAGCAAGGTTCTGTTTTAAAAAATTTAGCGAAATTGTTATGAATTTTTTTTAGTTAGGACGTGGTATATTTACATACAACATATTTATCGATAATTTGTTGATTCAAAGTTTATCTATTGCATGTCAATACATGGATATTTCTTTCAAATATGGGAAATCGTTTGGCAACTGCTTTCTCTTTCAATGACTAAAACCCTCCCTGAATCAGCTTACGGGTGAGATCACGCCAGAATGCTAACCCACGGGTGCTTATTTCTCCAAAACTTCCCTCTCTTAGCAATGGCATTCTGAGGATGACATCTTGGCCGTCGAATCGTCAATCATATTTGTAAGTGTCCCTCCTTCCTTTGTGTTTCTATGATTTTTTAAATTTCAAAGTTTATTCACAAAAATACACACACACATATAATATATATATAATTATATATAATATATATAATATATATATATATATATATATATATATATATATATATATATATATATATATATATATATATATATATATATATATATGGGTCGCGGTGGTCTAGCGGGTAGAGCGTTGGACTGCTGACCAGAGGGTCCCGGGTTCGATTCCCGGGCAAGGCACTTTGGGCACCTGCAGCTCCACCGTCTCTGGGATCTGCTCTGGGAACCAGGAAGATCTCTGGGTACCAGATCTTCCTGGGAAACCATAACCGGCACAGGGAAAGGAACTGGCCCCCCTACCCTGATGTGTGATTATTCACACGCCGTCGGGCTTGGTACATGGTGAGCTCTACCATCACCTACTAAACCGACCTTCGGGTTGATTACTGTGTTTATGGTTTTATATATATATATTGTACACACACAAACAGACACACGGATACAAAATATCCAAAACACGGAAACATAAAGGAAGGACAATACAGTATGTATTGACGTTTCGACGGCCCAGTCGTTATCATCAGATGCACGACCACCCTTTCCCTCCGAATAAATAACCACCGCTATCCCTACTCACACTGCTTCCCACAACCAGTCTTTTGATGACTGCTTCTTCGTTTCGGTGATTGAAATCCTTTCCAATTCCGCTAGTAGCATAGAGGTGAGAACCCGCGAGTTGGCACATATCTGGGTGCTCAAGTCTTTTAAACCCCCCGGGCTGAACTAAGCCCACTGATTTCATTCAATGCTGCCTACGTCAAAACGTTAATACATACTCTGAGCGAAACATAATAAGGGTGTAAAAGAGTATCTGTGAGGGACTCCAGCACAGGTAAATAACCATTATCGTTCTTTCCTCGGACAATCATAAATTAAAATAAGACATCAAAGTAATAACAAAAACAACAAGGACATTCGAACTCCAAGCGAGGACAAGGTTAAACGCTGCCTTGACATCTCGTACATCTGTTGATGGATGTGCATGTTTATACTAGTTGCTAGGATACGAGGTATGTTCAAAACATAACGAGAATTTTTTCAATTCGCGGGCTTGGAGAGTCCGATTGTCAGGCTTTTTTTTATTATGTTGGTATACATGCCCCTGAAGTATGATAAAACTTTCAGCAGTTTTTATTGTAGACTTTGTCTGTGACAGCCACTAAGGTTAGACATGTTTTATGAGCTCGGCGATTTTCGTTTGTTAAAAGAAATGGATCAAAGAATTTGTTTCAAATTTTGCGTTAAATATAAAATAAAGTGTACCAAGGTGTGTGATATTTTAACAAAAGTGAATCTGCTATGAGTAAATCAAGAGATTACGATTGGTATATGCGTTTCCAAGAAGGCTGTGAAGACCTTGAAGATGTGGAAAATGTTTGAATGTTGAAAGAAGTTGAGCGTGGAAAAAGTGAAAGAAATGGTTATGAAAGATCGCCAAATCACAATTACAGAGGTCGCTGATGATGTTGGCATATTGATTGGATCATATCATGACATTGTTTTCCAATTTTTTGGGTTTGAAACGTGTGGCAGCAAATTTCGTTCAAAAATTATTGAATTTTGGACAAAAACAGCGGTGAATGGAAGTTGTTCAGGAGTCACTAAATTAAGACAACGACGATACAGAATTACTGAAACGTATTATAACAGGTGACAAAATATGGGTTTATGGATATGACGTTGAAACTCAAGGTTCAGTCATCCCAGTGCAGGCATTCTGGCTCGCCAAGACCGAAAAAGGCTCGACAAGTGCGGTCGAACGTGAAGGTTATGCTCACTGTGCTCTTCGATTTTAATGGCATAGTGCATCATGAATTCCTTCCGCCAGGACATACGGTCAACAAGAAGTACTATCTACAAGTTCAACGCCTTTTGCGTGAAGCAATCCGAAAAAACTCCCGGATCTGTGAAAAAACCATTCGTGGCTTTTGCACCACGATAATGCACCAGCTCACACTTCGTTGCTTGTTCGTGAATTTTTGGCCAAAAACAATACTGTAACGGTGCCCCAGCCTCCATATTCGCCAGATTTGACTCCGTGTGACTTTTTCTTATTTCAAAAAATTAAGAGAACCTTGACGGGCCATCATTTTACCGCCGTAGATGACATTAATATCGCATCGTTGAAAGAACTAAAGGCTATCTGAAAGATCGAGTTTGAGAAGGTTTCGGGGATCGTAAGAAGCGCTGGCATAAATATTATTTTTAAATATAAATAATAAATATTATTTTCCGAAAAATTGGAATTCTCATAATTTTTTTAACACACCTTGTATTTATTTGTATTTGTGTAAGTTAAAATGGGTTTAGCTTAAATATATACGCCTGTGTGTGTGTATGCTGGCTTGTTTTTGAATGCTTTGCACGTGGTGTTATTCTTTTTCACGATTGGTGTCCCGACATTCTCCGCCATACGTCCTAGTGGCGGTTTTCCGGGTATTGGGAAGATGTAGATGAGCCGAGTGACTCTGGGCAATGAATCGGAGCACTTAGGCGCTTTATAAGATTGCAGATTACGTTCAGATTATTCATTCAAACATAGAAAGAGGTATAAGGAAAGGGGATAGGAAAACATATAAAAGGCGAACACAGGACATGTGGGGAAGGCGGTTTTTGAGCAGATCACGAAAGTAAAAATATTTCCTTAGCCGGGATTTGAACACCGGACCTTCCACTTGCCGGGCGGACGAATGAATATTTGTGCGCCGTATGGCGGGACTTCGTATTAGAATGTGTATCTGGCCAATGTGGCTCATCTCTTCTTCTGGCTATGCGTGCCACGAAACGTACTGTTCCTATTCTATATGATACTATATGCTTTCTAACCAACTGTCCCCTCTTCTTGAGTGTATTGTCTATTTCTCCTTTGGTGGGTGGAACAGCTCCCTAAAGCCTTTCCTTTGGCCAATGATTCGGAGCACTTGGGCGTCTTAAAACATCGCAGATCTCATTGCAAACTAGGTTTCCTTGGTGGTGTAGTTGGTAGCACGTCCGCCCGGCAAGTGGAAAATCCCGGCTAAGGAAATATTTTTACTTTCGTGATCTGCTCAAAAACCGCCTTCCCCACATGTCCTGTGTTCGCCTTTTATGTGTTTTCCTATCCCCTTTCCTTATACCTATTTCTATGTTTGAATGATTATATATATATATATATATATATATATATATATATATATATATATATATATACATTGTACAATGTATGTCCAAAATGTACAATGTACGTTATAGATAAAACGGAAGGGGATAGGAACACACATAAAAGACGAACACAGGATAGGTGGGGAAGGCGGATTTGAGCAGATCACGTATGTATATATATTTCCTTAACCGGGATTTGAACACCTGACCTTCCACTTGCCGGGCGGATGCCCTACCTCTTGATCTATCAAGGAAACCTAATTTACACTGAGATCTGCGATGTTTTAAAAGCGCCCAGGTGCTCCGATTCCTCGGCTAAGAGATGGTGTTAGGGAGCTGTTTCACCCACCAAAGGAGAAATAGACAATACACACAAGAAGAAAGGAGAGTAGGTTACCAAGCCTACAATATCATAGAAGATAGGAACAGTGCGTTTCATGGCAGGCATTGCCAGAAGAAGAGACGAGCCACATCATCAGAAAAAGTAATACGAGTAGATAGTTATTTATTTAATGACTGAATACTCTACTAGCATGCTTTAAATCAGTTATTGTTAGGTTCCTAACCAGCGCCAGCGATACACTGACTTGTAATTTCGTTTTCATTTGCCCCCTAATCTTAAGTAAACACTTAAGGAGAGATTTTTTCACAATTTCAAGCATAATAAATATTCAAATTGAACGATTTTTAACCTAAAACCCCTGTCGGAGGCTGGATGGAATTATTATTTCATGATTAAGCGTTCCCTAATATGGACGCATTAGACTGTGAAAGACAGTTTTGGCAACGGCACGTCACAAAGGATAATGTTAGGCTTGAGCGGAAAGGAACAGACGTAAAGGTTGAGACGAGGGGAGGTAGGGGTGGTGTAAAATAGGTGGTTTGATAGGTTTGAATGGGGTGAAGTCAATGGGGGGGGAAGTTGGAGAGGGTTGGCAACCCCTAATGTGAGAAAATGGTTCGAGAGTGTCTTCACACACATACACACACAGAGTGATCTACTCTCTCTGCCGGGAGAGAAACCGAGCAAAGTAAAATGGGAGAGAGTAAGAGGAAGGGGTGAGAAATATCCGACGGAGGAGGGAGGGGGGCAGAAGGAGTAGGGGTGATGTATAACCCTTTTTAACTCCTATAGATTAACAAAAATTTTTTCTTAGCAAGCCAGGAGAAAATATTATTCGTGAAAACCTCTGCACAAACCTTATTTATATTCATTCAAATTCATTAAATATATATTTAATCACCCTGATAATGTAACACAAAAGTAAAAAATATACAAAACTGTGATATCAGCAAATATGCTCAATTCATCGCAAATTTGTTGCATGAGTACATGCCAAATTTTTGGGAAAAGGGACATTATTATAAAATAGAATTAGGAAAGGAACTGCTACGAGGGAGTAAGAAATATGCAGCAACGGGAGATAAAGAGAGGGATCAAATCCGTTTCCCTGTACGCCTCATTTTTCCTCCAAAATGCTTCCATAGATTCCTTTTGGACCAAAACAATTAAATAACTCATTATAAAATGGCGTATTAACAAACGCTATAAAAGCGAGTTACTTAAAATATTTTTTTTATTATAAACTTACACTTTTCCATTCCTGTCTTGATATTTTTGGCAGACGTCATTACCGTTTATGAAATTTAAACATTTCAATAATTTTAAAGCCCGATTTTTGGCCCACATTACATCCAGCACTATAAATATAATCAGTTGGTGTGGGTAGAGTGGTGGTAGAATGCCACCCGTTCTCACTTTTTGCTCAATAATTGTTATAAGCAGATCAATACTAGTGATTCCCTGAATCACAACATATTCACATTATGCCAGAGCAAGCACTCATGGTAAGTTAAACTTTCTTGTTTTATAGTTGCATGATGCAGAGCTTAATAATTATTTGCTAACGTCGAGTTTCAATTGTGTCTCCGCTACAATTTTCTTCAAATCTAACATCTAATATGGCATACATTTTTCGGTATTAACATTTAAAGCATTTATCAATTTTTATCACACTAGATGACTGATTATATTTGAACCTAATTGGATGAATCAGTTCATATTAGGGCCGCATATGAATGCCTACTCTGTAAGATATCAGTGAAAGAAATAATTATTTATTATGTAAACCGTTATTTACAAAAGCCATGTGGTGTACGTGCGTCAATTAGTAACACACTAGATATACCGATATGGACTACATATTTGGAATTTTAAAGTTTAATTGTGAACGATTTCGCGAATACTATGTAGGTGCAGTGGTTAATTTAGCAATTAGAACTGAGCCATATTTATTTTTTATTTATTTTATTTATTATCGACTTAATTGGGCGAGGTTGAGACTAAATAGTCCCTTCTTCCACCTAACCCTTACATTACATACGTTACATTGAAGACAATTACATACAGCCAAGCCCTGGATGGAGGAAAATCCACCCAGACGGGAATCGAACCCGTGACCTCTCAGTTGGTAGTCGAGGACGTTACCCCGCCGCCACCGGGGCCGGCAAAGTATTATAAGTATTCATAAGCAACGTTTCTCTAATCTTTTAAGCAATCTTGTTAACCAGAAAATTTCGATGACTTTTAGACCGAAAATGTAACAGCTTTAGCCCTCGTGCAAGCATCACGCACATTCCCTAAAATGTTTCCAGTCATATAATTTGTTTTCCGAAAAAAATAATTTCAAAAAATTTCAAATCAATAGTAAAGTGTGTTTCTCTGAGTTGAAAGTATTCCCAAACGCAATAATTAGTTATGAATCATGCAGATGATAAATAGAATGAAAATTGGGAGAGTTTTGTTTTTTAGACTAACCAAACTTATAAAAAACCATTAAGCATAATGAATATTTGGAAACATATGCACAGATATTAATGTAAAAATAGGTTTTTTTGCAAAAATTTATCACTAGGTTAAAACTAATAATTGCACATGCTGGATACACGCTTAATAATGAGTAAAGGAAGGGGAAGGGTAAGGGGAAGCTAAGTGCAAAAAGCAGTTACCTCTACTGCAATTATAATGATATTTGTAAACTTTTCAACTTTTATTTGTAAACTTTGGCCATTTAAAGTTTCGTAATATTCTTCCTACCTCGAGGCATATTATAATGAAAAACAATTAACCTTTCGTTGTAATAAACATAACACAATAATGGACACATTCTATGGAAGCCAGCAAACAAAATTTTCAAACACCCGTGAATTGCATATCTATGGCACATCGCCATGTAATAAGCACGCCAAGCTTTAACTGATGCATCGCCTACAACCTGGAAGCAGAAAAGCAGGGGAAATAACAAGCGCGAATGTCGTGGGAGAAGAGAGATAGGGGCGGGGAGGCGGGATGGGGCGAATTAAATGAAACGCCCAAGGGACTGAGATGGATCAGGCATTAGTTTCACGGTTCGCTGCCGTTCTTACGAAGAACCAAGTACGCCAAGTTCCTTTTCACGTTAACTTCAACTTAAAATAATGCTCTCGTTGGAGCGAGGTTACCCAACACGCTCGTTGAGTGAACAATCGTTGGAAGGAGTCGGAAGGAATCTTGGGGCCGCACTGCCAAAAGATTCGGTGCCATAAGTTGCTCCTCCCACCCTCAGGCACAGAGTTCTCGCATTTTCGTCCCCCGCCGGCCCCCGCTTGCCCCCGGCCGGGCAACGCCACCGCTCCCTGCCAAGTGGAACGAGGGCTGAGAATATGCATGCTGGACACGCGGTGGGAGTGTGCATTGGCCCAGGAAAGAGTGGTGCGGGGGCGGACAGGATTAGCCGGAGCTTTTAAGATCTTAATAGCCCTTACGTCAAATTTAGATGCGGTGAAACGCCAGATTTACGCGCGGTTATGAGTACATGCAGTCGGATAAATAAAATAAAAGGGAATCTCCAGTCATCCCACGCTCGCCGCGATCCAGGCCAATAACGCGTTAGCATTCGCCAACGTTCGGAGGAAATATAGGTCACCAAAAGTAGCGGAAAAAAAACGATGGAATCTGTAGCATCGATGAATGCCAAACTCCGTTTGAATTCGTGGACCATTTAGTAAATATAAATGATGTTACCTTGAAATAAAGTGTATGATATACGAAAACATTTAAATGTGTTAATCACAATCAGTTGTGATTAACACATTCCTTGTACGAGTTGTGTTAAAAATATAATGAGAATTTTAATTTTTCGGACAATAATATATATTTATTCTTATACATTGATGTTGTCACCTTCAAAGTAGTCTCCATTGGAGATTAAGCACTTGTGTCAGCGCTTCTTCCAATCCCCGAAACACTTCTCAAACTCGATCTTTGAGATAACCTTCAGATAGTTCTCTCAGCGACGCGCTTTTACTGTCATCTGCGGCTGTAAAACGACGGCCATTCAAGATTTTTTAATTTTTGGAAATTGGAAAAAGTCCCACGGAGCCATATCTGGCGATTATGGAGGCTGGGGCATCGTTACAGTATTGCTTTGGCCGAAAATTCACGAACAAGCAACGAAGTGTGAGCTGGTGCATTATCGTGGTGCAAAAGCCATGAATTGTTTTTCCACAGATCCGGGTGTTTTTTTCGGATTGATTCACGTAAACGGTGTTGAACTCGTAGATAGTACTTTTTATTGACCGTTTGACCTGGCAGCAGGAATTCAAGATGCTCTATGCCATTAAAATTGAAGAACACAGTGAGCATAACCTTCACGTTCGACCTCACTTGTCGAGCCTTTTTCGATCTTGGCGAGCCACAATGCCTCCACTGGGATCTTTGAGCCTTGAGTTTCAACGTCATATCCATAAACCCATGTTTCGTCACCTGTTATAATACGTTTCAGTAATTCTGTATCGTCGTTTCCTTAATTTAGTTACTCCTAAGCAACTTCCATTCACCGCTGTTTTTGTCAAAAATTCAACAATTTTGAAACGAAATTTGCTGTCACGCGATTCAAACTCAAAAAATTGGAAAAAATGTCATGACATGATCCAGTCGATATGCCAACATCATCAGCGACCTCTCTAATTGCGATTCGGCGATCGTTCATAACCATTTTTTTCACTTTTTCCACGTTTTCATCGATTGTTGATGTGCTGGGGCGTCGAGGGCGTTCGTCATCTTCAAGATTTTCACCGCCTCCTTGGAAACGCTTATACCACTCGTAAACTCTTGATTTACTCATGGCATACTCACCATCAGCCTTTGTTATCATTTCACACACTTTGTTACCCTTCAATTTATTTTTTACGCAGAATATGATACAAATTCTTTGATTCATTTCTTTTAACAAAACGAAAATCACCGAGCCCATAAAACACCTCTAACCTTAGTGGCTGTCACAGACAAAGTCCACAATAAAAACAGCTGAAAGTTTTATCATACTTCAGGGGCATGTATACCAACATAACAAAAAAAAGTTTGTCAATCGGACTCTCCAAACCCGTGAAATGAAAAAATTCTCATTATGCTTTGAACTCACTTCGTATATGGACTGATTCGTAGTATCTATGAGGAAAAAATCTGACCGGAAGGCTTTGTGAGATTAGTGTTTGTTCCTTTTACGAAAAAGACAAAAGTTACAGTATGTGAGGGAACAAGTAAAATGAGTTTGACTTCCCACGCACGTAAATTTGTCCTCAAAATCATCAACAAAATGATAGAGTGTAGGATAAATGGTTACTTAAGGGATGATCAGTTTTGGTTTTAGAAAATAAAGAGAATCGCATGACGCCACTGCAGTTATGAGACACTAATCAAGAGGAACATAGAATAAAATCAGGACGTATTTGCGCTTTCGTAGATTTCGAAAAAGCGTTTGATAGAGTGAAATTAGAAAAACTAAAGAGTATATTGCAGAAAGTAGAAATAGATTGGAGGGACAGGTGGCTAATCCATAAGCTGCACCTGTCTCAGACTGCTCAGGTGCGAGTGGGGAACGGAGAGTCGGCATGCGCAGTATTAGCAAGAGGTGTAAGGCAGAGTTGCCCATTGTCACCGGTGCTGTTCAACGTATACGTATTTGGAGGAAATGATTAAAGAGGCATGGGAAGAACTGGAGGTAGGAATTAAAATTGGCCGGGAATTCGTAAAATCGGTTAGTTTTGCTGATGGCCAGGCATTAGTTGCATAGTCAGTTAAGGGGTTGTAAGTGTTGCTTAGTGAATTGGAGGTTTAGTGTCATAGGTATTGGATGAGAATCAATATTAATAAAACAAAGGTTATGCGATTTTCCAAAAAAAAGCTAAGCCCAACATTATAATAGGAAGGGAAAAGAATAGAGCAGGTAGAACAGTTTACTTATCTCAGGAATGTTTAGGACCAACACGGTCAAAGTGGCAGGGACTGAAGGAGAATTGCTCTAGGCAAAGAGGCTTTCACAAGGAGGAGGGAGTTGACGATGGGGGGACGTTATGTAGGGAGGTTAAGAAAAGACTCGTAAAAACTCTGATATGGAGCGTAGCTATTTACGGTGCATAAACGTGGTCGCTGAAGCAGGAGGATGGAAGTAGACTGGAGGTTTCTGAAATGTGGTTGTGGAGAAGTATGGAGAAGGTGAAATGGACCGAAAGAAAAACAAATGAGGAAGTACTGGAGATGGTGGGTGAGGAGAGTGGTTTGTTGAGAGAAATCCTATGGAGGCAGGAAAAATGGATGAAAGGCGTATTGAGCGGTAGTGGAATGTTGAAGAGGGTAATAGAGGGGAGAATGTTGGGCAAGCGAGGTAGGGGTAGGAACAGGAAAGGGATGTTGGACGGGATGAAGGGAGGAAAGAAGTACACCGAGATGAAGAGGGACCTGATGTAGATTAGGTTGCTGGATTGGGTTTTGTTTGGAGTTACAAAATATTTATTTGATAGTTGTGTCCCTCTAAAAACCTACCTTAGCCTGTATTTTACCTAAAAAAAATATGTATGTATATATATATATATATATATGTGTGTGTGTGTGTGTAAGTATATGTATAAAAATATTTTTTTCTTACAGGTTCCCCCCACCTTTTCTCACATATATAATAACCCCAACCCCCTCATCACTTATCCTTACCTCATGGTGGTACACCCCCTGCCACACACCTTTTTGGTGGCTCGCAGGGTATTAATGTAGATGTAGATTGTTACATTCATACACAGCTAATTTAACCTATACATTCAAAGTTTGATACTTATTTTATCGAAAATTTGTAACTTATTATTTTCATTCTCATAGGTTATTTTCCCCTAATAGCATTACTGTTACCTCTTTCTTTGATATTCGTAGATATTATTGTTGTAAAAGTACATTGTGATCGTACTCTCTCTGCCATATTTTTACCAAGTTTCCCGCAGAGAGAAATAAAGGAAGAAAACCCGTGATTTTCCAACACTTAATGCCATACCTTGATAAATTAAACCCTGCCATTTACCAACGTCTACGTATGTAATAAAAGTAATATACATTATAAATATACATATACATAGATGAAGCGGAAGTACTCACGAGAGCAATATAAATTATGGAGGGCACAATAGAACACAAAATAAAACAGATAACACGTAAAAGAACACTCACATTGTAGATTGTTTGAGATTTCGGCCTACTCCGAGGACTCCTTCAGGTCAGACTCATATATATATATATATATATATATATATATATATATATATATATATATATATATATATATATATGTCAGGGGAGTGTCAGGGGAGGGAAGAAGGGGGCGAAAGATTTAGGGACTGCTGGGAAGGGAATTAAAGATGGCGGTTAAGGTTTGGAATTTTAAAGGATCGGAAATATAGGATGTATGCGGATTCGCGTGTTCTCACCTCTATGTTGGTGGCTGAATCGGGTAGGGATTCTAGAACTGTTAGGGAAAAGAATTCGTCGAATGATAGGTTGTGTGAACTTGCGTGTAAAGGGATAGGAAGAGAAGAGAGTGAAGCAGAATTACAGCACTAGCGGTGAATGTTTATTCGGATGGATAAGGGGATAATGCATTTGCCTTTGTAGAATGAAGTGCATTGTTTGCACGACAAAAGACAGATAATATTTTTCGAGAGGCAGTTAGCGTGGGAACGGGATGAAGGGACATTGAGGGGATGTGGGGAGAGGGGAGCAGATCTGATCAGCAGACATGCCTTAGATCGGGGACGATTGCAATTTTGGGTACTATAAGAAAATTTGTCAGGGCGGGGTGCCAAAGGGTTGGTGGATCTCAGAAGGTTTATGAAATTTCATGGTCATCTGTTAGCGACGGAGGGGCATTGGGGCAGTAAGAATGTGGTCGCGTCATTGTCATGTAAATTAGGATAAAGTTCTTTAAGAAGGGTTTTCAGTCTGTGGGATCCGGGGAAATAGGTTGTGCAAAGGTTGAGTTCTGAGTCAGATGTGGGGTTGTTATTCTGTGGTGTGTGTGGTCGGGTGGAGCGGTAGATTTTATCCTGTAGGAGCTTTTCTGGGTAACCGCGTTTGTGGAGTGCATGGTGTAGATTGTGGAGGTATTTGTTGAGGGTAGCTGTGGTGTTGCAAATCCGATGTCCGCGGATAGAGAGAGAGTTGGGAATTGAGCGTTTGGTGTGAGAAGGATGACTACTAGTACACGTATAGTGTAAATATTGTTGATGATTAGTGGCTTTGATGTGTACTGAAGTGGTGAATTTGTTATTGTGAAGTAAGATGTCTGTGTCAAGAAAGGTGATGGTGGAGTCTGAAATGGAAGAAGTGAATTTAACAGAGAAAGAAGAATTTAAGGCCGATAAGAAATTGTCATGAGACTCAGAGCCGTGTGTCCAGAGAATAAAAATGTCGTCAATGTAGCGGACCTAGACAAGAGGTTGGAAGGGTTGCTTTGAAAGGAAATTCTCTTCAAGGTGGCCCATCAAGAGATTAGCGTACGATGGTGCCATCCTCTTTCCCATCGCTGTGCCTTTCGTTTGAAGATAAAGACAGTTTTAGAAAGAGAATGCATTTTTTGCCAGGACGAAAGTAGCTAGATTGAGGAGAAATTCGGTCGAGTAGCACTGGGGTGGGGGACGTAGGAAAAGATAGTGTTGGAGGGAGGATAGGCCTTCTGCATGGGGAATAAAAGTATAGAGGGAGGTGATGTCGATGGTGGCCATAAGCAGGTTGGAGGTGGAGGGAATGGAGACAGAGTTTAAACGGTGGAGGAAGTGATACGTGTCTTTCGTGAAGGAGGGCAAGGTGAGTACGATAGGTTGTAGGTGGTGATCAAGGAATGCGGAGATTCTTTCGGTTGGAGAGTTGAAATTAGAAACCATAGGGCGACAGGGGATGTTGGGTTTGTGTATTTTTGAGAGGAGATAAAACTGGGGCGTTTTGGGGTTTGGGGGTGAGAGTAGGGATATATTTTGGGAGGTGAGGCTTTCTTCTGGTCCAAATTGGAGGAGAAAAGACCGAGTTTCCTTTTGGACGGTTGTATTTCCTAAGAATGACCAAGAAAATGTTCCGGAAAAACGATCAACCCTCTTTTGTTACCCTGGCTGCCCCTGTACAACCCGATTCTCTATCTGCCAGCCTTACCTGTGCAGTCTTGTTCATGTACAAATTTCGAATAAGTTCCGTATGCCTTCGGGCTCTTCAATGTACCGCAAAATTTCGAATAACTCTGTACAATTCATTCCATCTAATGCCTTTTTATTTAAATTCACGAAGTATACAAATACAACCTGATAATGATATTAGTTCCACATATTTTATACTTATATTACTTCAATGGCGCCATGTTGTTCTCTCGCATTATTAAATTTAAATGTATCTTTGTTCAGGTAAAATGAGCACAAGAAGTACTTGTTTTCCTACGATACTCTTAATTTTTTTACGATACAAGTTTTTAAGGAGTATATATGTATCAACAAGTCATTTGATGACTTTTCTGCACGACGAAACTCAGGTTGTTCGAAATTGCAATTATTGTTCGGGTGTAATGCTTCTTGGACATGATACATGTATATTTCCAACGACACACACCATTATTTTATTGAGTTATCTTGAACATTTTTTTGCAAAATTATAGTACACTCCATTGGTGATTTTTTGCAACTCCCTTTCCTGCCATTGAAATCAATTTTTGTCTTATATTTCTCACATGCTACGTACCATTTACTCATTTTCTGAAGGGGATCAAATTGATATAATGACATGATCTAACCGAATTTCTTTTTCGTAGGTTTTACTTAAGTTAATCCAATATACATGGTTCGTCCAGAAGATAAGTGTACTGATTTTTTCCCGCCGCTCCCGGCGCGCCCAGCACCGCTCTGACGGGCTGCGATTGGAGGGGGGTATATTGGCAAGCGACGCTGAAAAAGGCTGTCGGCTCTGAGCTGTGGTGTAGTGAGGAGCTCTGTTAACGCGAACCTCCACGCTCGACCCACGTCACGGAACGCGATGCCGAAGTTTTTGGAGCAGCGTTATTCCATCAAATTTGCGGTAAAGCTTGGGAAGTCGTCTACCGAAACTGTCGGTATGATTAACCAGGCTTACGGGGAGTCAGCCATGTCCAGAAACATGATCTTTCGGTGGCACAAGATGTTCGTGGAGGGCAGAGAAGAGGTCAACGACGAACCACGGCCTGGACGCCCATCAACGACACTCACCGACAAAAATGTGCGAAAAGTTCGCGATGTACTGAACTCTGATCGTCATCTTAGTGTTCGGATGATAGCAGAGCAGTGTAATGTGCCAAAAACAATAGTGCACGAGATTATTAGGGACCAAAAACATCTTGCGGCTGCATCACGACAATGCGCCGTCTCACACCGCGCTTGTCATGTCGGACTTCTTGGCCAAGCACGGCGTGGCAACGCAGCCGCACCCGCCCTACAGCCCGGACTTGGCACCACCGGACTTCTTTCTGTTTCCGAAAATAAAGAGGAGTTTGAAAGGAACGCGATACGGGACTTTGGACGCCGTCAAAGAGGCCGTGACGACGTGTCTTCGAGAGGTTCCCGATGATGCCTTCGCGGGAGCGTTCCAGGAATGGGAACGTCGCTGGAACAAGTGCATCGACTCACAAGGGTCCTATTTTGAGGAATATTAGCTTAAGATATGTAAAAGTGTAATAATTTTTTTTTCCTGAGCTCAGTACACTTATTTTCTGGACGAACCATGTACATCCCCATTTTTCTATCAGCTCTGTAGGGTTTCTGCGAAGATATTATTTCATTTACACCTCGACGTTTGATTTCATTTTCCAGAGTCAATCAAATCAATCAATAAATCTTTTCATCGTACTATACCGTACTCCTGGACCCATTTAACCTTCATTTACGTACGGTACAACCCTTGACTGGCTGTCTACCGTTACTACCGATCAAGGATTATTGGATTCCAAATTTCTTCATCAAAAAGGTTACTTTATTTCCTCATCAATTCCCTTCTTAATAGCTTAATTTGTCTACCTTTTAATATCTCATATGAGCACAATAAAATAAATATGGATATCTAAGACCTTTATATGTTATGATAAGTTCAAAAATTCAAAATCTTACTGGAGAAACTAATGCAAACTTTGAATAGAAAGAGTTGGGAAGACGTTAGTAGATAAAATTTTCTATTGGAGGAATATTAAAAATACAAACGTTTGTTAAGGAGTAATTGTTTTTTCGGAGATAATTTCACTGGCTCGAGGTTAATATTCCACGATATCTTTTGGTTCATAGAGGTTGAAAACATGGCATATATTTAGAAGACAAGTATCACAGACAAAATCCAGAAGGGACATTAATCCGCCACTCTTGACAGCAAAATCGCAGTCAAGAGTGTCGTGTCATACTCGTACAGTGCCTAGCTTTGAAGCCCACGCAAGAATAAGAATCCCGGGCCGTTACGATAGCTAGTATATTAAAAGTAAATTAGCAGATGAAAAATAAATTAATTACAACTCTTCAAATTAACCTATTTGGTCTGGAATATTTTCACAATTAGGAACCGAAAACGTCCTGAATTAAAGTACCAGAGAAATAGGTTTGAAACCATTATACTTAGATCCGGATTCTAACGACTTTCGTATCATCCTAAATGATATGCAACTGCGCAAGCCAAATATGTGTTGCGGGTTGCATTATCACCCTCAATCTACAACGCGTGCCTTGCTTTTCCAGGCATGTTGCTGCATTCTCTCAACTTCATTAAGCAGACTAAGCGAACAGAGGAATCAAATTTAGGCGTGATGAGGGAATTAATATTGTTTGAATATGATGATTAAGTCACAAATAATTATGGGAGTCATTGTTTGGGGTTTCCTAGCTTTAATCTCTACTGCAACTGACACACTTCATGCTTTGAGAAAGCGTGTGTTGTTTACTGATGAAATATCTCGGTATTTAATGCAAGTTTTCCGCAGGAAGCGCTACGACTAAGAGCTACGGTGCCCCGTAATTCGGTCAGATTAGTATAGTCTTTCTAATGTTGATAATTTCACTGTTTTAAATGAAGTCGACTAAGTTAGGGCCGATGGCAGGTGATGTAAGCTGTCGTATTTTATCCTCATTCCTTAATAAATTAACTCATCCTATGAATCACAAATGGAGCACTCGCACATTACAAAAGCCATTAATTTGAAGTAATTAGAAGGCTTTAGAGATGGCCATATCTAAGATATTAGGAAACCTTATACATCTTAAATATAATTTTTTATAAAGTCACTTTTCCAGAGTCCAGGATTAAACGTGAAACCCGATTTATAGCATTAACAAACCCTTTAAGGCGCTAACCGGTTAATCTTAATTACGTTCAACTACACGGCAATGAAGAGCAATTATAGAAATAACTGATTATTATGCTTTCCTTACGGTATAACGTGCACAATGTGGACGCCCTAGGACTTTCTCAAAGTTCTTGAAAATGCATTCTCATTGTTATTGTGTATTACGGTAGAATCCGCAGAAAATAATTAAAGTGGGAAAAGTAAACGCAATACAATTTCTAAATTTGTATTCATATTTTAGAAGTCCTCACATTCTTTCGCATGCCGGAAGTATATATATGGGGACTCAAATTAATGGCAATTCAAATGCAAAAAGGCATGTATTTAATGCACTACACAGTTCTTAAAAGGATACATTGAATATATACATATATATATATATATATTCAAACATAGAAATAGGAAAAGGAAAGGGGATAGGAAAACACATAAAAGGCGAACACAGGACATGTGGGGAAGGCGGTTTTTGAGCAGATCACGAAAGTAAAAATATTTCCTTAGCCGGGATTTGAACACCGGACCTTCCACATGCCGGGCGGATGTGCTACCATTCATATATATATATATATATATATAAATATTCATTCACATTGAAATAGAGATAAGGAAAATGGTGAAGGAACACATATAAAGGACGAACACAAGAGAGGCGGGGATGGCGGACGTGAGCAGATCACGAATGCAAAAATATTTTCCTCGACCGGGACTTGAACACCGGATCTCTCCACTTGCCGGGCGGATGCTCTAAACCACCTGAGCTACCGAGGAACGATACTTTTACACTGAAATCTGCGATCTTATAAAGCGCCAAAGTGCTCCGAATCATAACCCAGAAGATGGCGTTAGGGAGCTGTTACACCCACCAAAGGAGAAATTGACAAACACAAGAGGAGAATGGACAGTAGGTTAGCAAGCATACAACATCATAAAGGATAGGAACGGTGCGTTTCATGGCACGCATAGCCAGAAGAAGAGACGAGCCACATTGGCCAAATACACATTCAAACACGAAATACCGCCATATGGCGAATATAAATATTCATTCACATTGAAATAGAGATAAGGAAAATGGTAAAGGAACACATATAAAGGACGAACACATATACGTGTTTGAATGTATTTCGTGTTTGAATGTATAAATATATGTATATATATATATATATATATATATATATATATATATATATATATATATATATATATATATATATATATATATATATGAATGGTAATCATGAATAATCTACAATGTGAGTGTTCTCTAACGTGTTATCTGTTTTATTCTGTGTTCTATTGTGCCGTCCAAAAGTTATATATATATATATATATATTTATATGTGTGTATATATGTATTTTTATCTATATATATATATTCAATCACATAGAAATAGAGATAAGGAAATGGGAAAGGAACACACATAAAGGACGAACACAATAGAGGTAGGGAAGGCGGATTTGAGCAGATCACAAATGTAAAACAATTTTCTCGTCCGGGACTTTTAACACCGGATCTCTCCACTTGCCGGGTGGATGCTTTAACCTCTTGAGCTATCGAGAAAATGTACTGAAACTGTGATCTTATGAAGCGCCAAAGTGCTTCGATTCATTGCCCAGGAAATGGCGTTCGGGAGCTGTTACACCTACCAAAGGAGAAATAGACAAACACAAGAGGAGAATGGACAGTAGGTTAGCAGACATACAACATCATAAAGGATAGGAACCGTGCGTTTCATGGCACGCATAGCCAGAAGAAGAGACGAGCCACATTGGCCAAATACACATTCAAACACGAAATCCCGCCATACGGCGAACAAACATTCATTCACATAGAAATAGGGTCGAGGAAAATATTTTTTACATTTGTGATCTACCCAAATCCGCCTTCCCCACCTCTCTTGTGTTCGTCCTTTATGTGTGTTCCTTTCCCATTTCCTTATCTATATTTCTATATGAATGAATATTTGTTCGCCGTATGGCGGGATTTCGTGTTTAAATATGTATAGATATGTATGTATATGTATATATACATATATATATATATATATATATATATATATATATACATACATACACACACACATACATATATATATATGTGAGTGCATTTTATGAACTAATTTAAAAGTTGTATTGTAGATAAATGATAAAATCATCTAAATTTCTCGATGAGTTTATATGAATATGGTCTTTTTAATTAGAAGTAAACATTCGAATTTAGTAATGTGCACTTATTCACATTTTTGTCTTGTACATGGATTTTATTGTCACTCATTCTGGAAAAATATTATATTCACCCTTAAAATTAGAAATATCTTGAACGATATCGACTAACACATTTTTCTAAAACACTGATATAAGATTTTCAGCATTAATTGAATAATAAAATTGAATATTCAAGAATATACACAGGTTATAGGCAAAAATACAATCAATTACAATTTTTGGAAATAAATCCTATACATAATCAAATTTTTTAAGAATTTAAATTTACTGCTAAGGAGATCAAATAGTTTTGTTCATCCATATAAGGTCCATACTGCAAAGAGCCACATCATTTTTTCTCCTAGTGCATCTCTTTCATGAGATATCAATATTCTGAGATTTAAAAACATATATTGCCTAAAATGAATCAAAACTGTCTAAATAGTATGCGTAAACTGTGTAAAGTATGTGAAATTCAGAAACAAAAAACAGAATATTAATTTTAAATCCATAGCAGCCTCGTCATTTTAATCATTGAGGGATCGAGGAAAATAATCCCGCAAAAACCTAATTGTAACAAAAGCACATAAAATAGTTGAAGTTTTTAGTCCTTACTGAAGGTATAATTCAAGATTAATCCAATTCCAATGGTATTTGCGCTAAAAATACTCCAAATGTACAATTAATTTCATTGTTAAAGTTAACCTAGATAAAGAACTGTATTTGAAACAAGACTTAAGGCTTGATTTAATACAATAGGATTCACTCTCTCTAATGAACTCGGTTAAAGATTGAGAAGTCTCCATCGGAATCGCTGGAAAGGTCGGTGGGGGTTTGGAGGTTGCGATTTATTTGCTTAAGTAGCATGAAAATGGAGAAAGGGATGTAGGAGGAGATGGGGCGGATGGGAGGAAAGGTGAAGAGGAGGAGTAACTCGCTGAGGTACACTTCAAGTGACTCAATCGGATGGAAGTCGAAAGGATTGAGAAATAAAATGGAGCAGATTTGGTCGAAAATGGTCACCCAAGGAGGGGATATAACCATGGGAAAAGGGAACGGGATGCAGAAGAGGGTTGGGAAATTGAATCCCTAGGCTGAGCTAAATGTGCCTTCGGTTACGGCCGCACCCTCAGCTGAGAAACCCTTCGATCCCTTTCGCTCGTTACTTTTGGACTTCTGTTTCACCACGAAGACACCTTGTGCAATCTGTACTACGCTGACTTTCTAAAACATGTTAGAAAGGTATGATTAAATGTTCCAAATTAACCTTTGATGAAATGCTTCTCAGAAAAAAGTAATTGGTGGACAAAAATTAAGTTATTATTAGTTATACTAACTTGGCTTTGTCAAAATGCTCTAAAACTGTGATACTAATATTCAGGGTGCGTTCCAAAAGTAATTCAACTGAATTTCTCGCGCCGCTCCTATTGGTCAAAGGGGAATAAACCAAACCAAAAGAAGTAGGTGAGAGGGCGCTAAGATTCGCCGCGACACATGTCTTGGTGCTCTCCAAGTTGTGGAAGCGGCAGGACGTCAGTTATAACCGTGCCACAAAAAAATAAGAATAGAAGATCGAGCAATGCTACGCGATTACTAATTTTTGTGCTAAACTCAAAAAATCTCTTGAGGAGACTTACAAAATGATTCGCGAAGCTTTCGAGGACCCGACTTTGTCCTACTCACAAGTTTTGAGGTGGTTAGAGGCCTTAAAGGAGGGCCAGGGAGAGGATCACGACGTACAACGCTCTGAGCGGCCGTCAACCAGCAAAACCGAAAACAATGTGGCTCGTGTTCGACAATTGTTGGACTTTGACCGTCGATTGAGTATCAAGATGGTTGCAAATGAACTGAACTTTCGTCTACTGTTGTGTTTCACATTGTTACTGAAGATTTAGCGATGAGGAAAGTGTGCGCCAACCTCGTGCTCAAGGAGTTTTCCACAACGCGCTACGAATCCCCGAGTCCCTAACCAAACACCAGGTACCAACACTACCCCAACCCCCATTATTGTCCATAGGTCGCCCCAGCAGATTTTTTTTTGTTCCCTCGGATTAAGGGATCCCTGAAAATCTTTCGTTAAACATGAAAAAAGTATTGGTAATCTATTTTATTCTCATTTCTTTATTTTCCCGAAGTGTCTTTTATTTTAAGTTCATCCCTAATAATAATATTCATTAATTTACCTGGTGCAGCCTTTCACTAAGAAATCGAATTATTGCTGTTTGAAACGTACTGTTGTCTTCTTTTTCTCCGTATTCAAAACCACTAAGCATAAATAGAACTTCTATCTCATTATAGAATTTTAGTTGCAATTCTTTTCTTGGTTGAAAATTTATTTTTATTTTCCTTGTGCAGCCCTTTTGAAAGGATTTTTCTAGTGACTATTTCTAGTGACTTTCCTTCACCACACGCGTTTCTCTTTATTGAAAAATACTTTAAAATTGTAATTCTCCATAACAATTTTTTTACTGGATCACAAGCCAAACTCATAATTATTTTAGCAATATGCTAACATAAATATGAATGCTTAAGAGTTCATGAAATTAGAAGGGAAATGCTTTTAAATCCTGTAATGCTCTTTGAATGTCAGCCTGGCCAATGGAAAAGAGATATATCATTTTCCGGTTAAGTATTATTTCTAGGTCAACAATGACTTTCCAGTTTCTAATTTAATCTTTCATTTTTATGTTAAATAGAGTTGCGGATAGCCTCCAGCCTTTTCTTACTCCCTGGTTTATTTACATTTATTCTGTTAAGCCATTCCCTCAGCCAATAATTAAACTTGTATTGTTTTGTTGAGTTTTAATAAATACGTTAAGTGTAAATATTTTAGTTTAGGGTTTTACCCGTAAATATTTAAATACTCCTCAAAAATGCCGATGCCTAACAAAACAGTATTTTAATAATGCCAAAATCGGTTGTTAAGGTAAGAAAACGTTTTTACGACTAAGAAACTAATCATACTATATTCAATTGATACTGAAAAGGTGAACTTTAAACTTTGTAGTAGATTTTTTGCTTTAACAAAGTATTTTAAACGCTGTTTTAAATGACATTTTCTTCTTTATCATTATTATGCTTATTGCTTCTATATCAATATATCTGGGCCACAACAGAGGCTTCAGAGGTTGTTTTAACAGGAATATTAGATATTAATTACCCCAATATACACATATTTTTACCCACTCTCTGCCCCCAACACCTTCCACATTATCCCCACACTTCTAAAAATCCCCCTACTAACTCTTCCCCTCCCAACTCTTACCCTCTCCCCACCTTCCCCTTCCATCCAGCATTTCCAGCCCCTTCTTTTCCTCAGTTCTGACCTTCCCTTCCTTGAGAAAAGTAACCACCGAAAATTGGAAACCTAATGAGTTTCTTTTCTTCTTTGTGTATTTCTGTGTCTTTTTCTTTGTCAACTAGTGCTATCTTCATTTACAATATTATTCACTTCCTTGAGATTCTCATGTAGGTAAAGCAAAAGGGAACGTACTACGGCCGAATGAATGCAATGAATACAAATTACCCAAAGCCGTACTCTTGGGGGCACTAGTTAGGGGACACGGGGGAGGGTGCAAAGAATAAGGATAACAAAACTGCACACACTCTCTCACTCCGGTATTTGCAGTGCAAATTGACCGTTGCAAGTCACAAACACACACGCACTCAGGGTTTACGGGGGAAAAAAAACCCCTCGCCAGGGACCACACACTCAGACAAGGCAAACAAAACCACACGCACTCCTTCACTCCGGTATATTATGTAGGTATCTCATGTAGGTGTTATATATATTTATGTGATATATTTATATACACGCACATATATATGTACACACATACATACACCCATATATATATATATATATATATATATATATATATATATATATATATATATATATATATATATATATATATAGATGATTTCTTCGAAGTAACACGGAAGTGTTGAATAAAAAACTTAGACAGTAACACACAGCACGAGAACACATAAAAAGAACACTCACAATAATATCTTGATAATTTCGACGGACTCGAGCTCCGTCTTCTTCGGAAGATAAGATATGACAGTCATATATTATCTTCCGAAGAAGACGGAGCTCGAGTCCGTCGAAATTATCAAGATATTATTGTGAGTGTTCTTTTTATGTGTTCTCGTGCTGTGTGTTACTGTCTAAGTTTTATATATATATATATATATATATACACATATACATACGTACATGTCGCACTCTTCTTAACCCAGTTAATTCTCAAATCAGCCTACTATACAGGTTCAGGTTACACCTCTGATATGGCAACGTGTAATGAATTTCCATGGATACTCATTCCCTACTTGTTGTAGTGTGATGCAGTATTTTCATCACCTTCATAAGAGTAAATTTTTAAGATTGTTTAACTCCACCATTCCTCTAGCTGAAACCAATCACTAAACCTGCAGCTTTTTCCTCGGCATCCCCTCAACGCCTAAACATTTGTAATTTCCATTTTAGAAGTAGGACAACCTTCTTTTTAACTAAAAAGTAGAAAGTGCATGTTTTCAGGAAACGTTTTACTTTTCTACAGGTATTTCATTTCTTTTGGACAAAATAAATTGCTTGTAGAAGTTTAATATTAATGGAATTAGTAGTATACTCTTTACTTTCTTATTTATCGCAAACCTGTATCTAAACATGGTTGAAATAATTTGAGTTGATGGATTTTCTTTCTCTAGTTCAAACTATCAAACCCTTTTTTTATTCAATGTCAATAATAAGTTCAATCTTCGGAACCTCACCTCTTCGACTATAAAACATGATAAATAGAAGTAACACTATATATCTAAAGAATTTTATCAACCCAAACGTTGACTTGATCGATGAAATTAGAGGTCACCTCGCACTTGAGCCATAGAGCGTATAGGAGAGATTATTTTACCTAGATGCAATTCAAAATTGGTGCGATACATGGCAATTGGAATTGAATTTTAAAAAATGCGTAGTAATACATTTTTGGGAAAAGAGTAATTCCCTCCCTTATAGTTACAAAGTGAAACAAACCAAAATCGCGAGGGTAGATTCCTTTAAATACTTGGGTGTAACAATTACTCACGATCTGTCCTGGGGAAAACACATACGAGAAATATGCGGTCGTGCTAATAAAAAATTGGGATTTGTGAAAAGAGTGCTAGGTAAATGCGACGAAAAGGTGAAAGAACGATGTTTCCTTGCCTTGGTCAGGCCCCACCTAGAGTATGCTGCCAGTATATGGGATCCTCATAACATAAATTTGGTTTCGGAATTAGATCGAGTTCAGCGGAGGGGGGCTAGATTTGTCAAACATTGTTATGACCAACTCAGCAGCGTATCCACTTTGTTAGACAGTTTAGGTTGGGATTCTCTTACACAGCGGCGTTTCCAATATAGATTAAACTTATTAAAAACATTTAAAGATGGGCCCTTTTCCGATGACGTCAAGGATATAATACGAACCCCAACGTATTACGGTCGAAGGGATCACGAATATAAGACTAGAGAGATAGACTGCAAGACTGACAGGTTTAAAATGTCATTTTTTCCAAGAACGATAAGGGAACAGAATGCTCGTAGTCGAAATTCCCCAGGACTTAGTTCATTACAATAAGTATTAACGTACAGGTTAGGGACTTCGCGAGGATGTGTATACATGTGTGTATGTATGTATGTATATGTATGTGTGTATATATACATATATATATATGTATATATATATTTTTTTCCTACAGGTTCCCCCCACCTTTCCTCACCTAACTCCCAACCCCCTCAACCCTTACCCTTCCCTCATGGTGCTACACCCCCTGCCACACACCTTTTTGGTGGCTCGCAGGGTACTTATGTAGATGTAGATGTAGATGGTTAAGGGAGCCAAAGTAGGGGGTCAGTTCTTTTCTCTGTGACGTCTGCGGCATCTCTGGCAGATCTGGATCGAAAAACACCATGCCATCTGGTTGAAGCTGAATGTGACTAGAGGTATCACACGGATTTGCTTCGGTCAATAGGCTGAGATCTGTCTCACTTTATAATTACCAATAAGGTGTTAAATTTATTAAATCAAATTTATAGCATCCATGAACATTTAGTTATTGGCGGTAAGATTTAGAAAGATATTATAAAAAATAGAATTATTATTAATTAACTTTATTTCTTTATTCAGTTAACATTTATTAAAAAATTGATTAAAAACTTTAAGCGATAGATTTTTATATAAAATATGAGAGGAACTTTCAGAGAGTGTGTTGTGTAACTAACAGTTCATGTAACAAACATGCAACGTCTTTATTGGCATTGAATCAAGAAACTAAAAATTTAATATAAGGTATTTCAAACGACACATTTAAGGCAACGAACCCAGGAATAAGCAAATTCAAGAAGAAAGAAATCCGAGTTTCCCTAACGTGACGGCCGCTTTTGTTAGGAAGTGCATGCTTGCAACACATGGATACTTACTTTCAATGCCTCCAGGTTTTTTTGGGCGGCATATCCCAGCGGTCAAATAACTTTAAACTTTCTTTTAACCCGGTTATTTCCTCACCGGAGATCATTCCAATCCTTTGAAATGATACCGTCCTCTCTCTTTCTCAGTCTCTCTGCTCTGGAAAAAAATCAATGGCCTCCGCCCCCTCCATCGGCCCACCGCATAGTCGTCACAGAGCAAGGAGGGTAAATGCGACAGAATGGTCTTTTTCCTGTTTCGAAGGAAACGGCGGAGGACGGGGTGGAAGAGTTGGAACAGCGGATGGAGGGGATACAGAAGGAAGGGGTGGGAAAGGGGTGGAGCGGAAGGGCTGGGTAGTCAAATCGTGATCCGAATTGTGAATCGGGACACTCGAAGGACACCCGCAGGCACAAGTTTCGTATGATTCATCATCACTCGAAAAGATACTGAAGCAGGAGAAAATCAAGTCAGTTGGAAAAGATCATAAAAACAATCATAAAATTTCAGATTAATAAAGTAAAAGGATGAAAATGAGGGCTCGAAAATATTTTTATCTTTTTCTACTTAATACTGTGCAAGTTACTGCAAGGGCATGTGGTCTTAGGACGCCACCCGTCACTAAGAGAAAAACTGCGTGTTAAAGCCGAAAAATGATACAGTCCACATACAAAATATAGCGTTTATTCATGCAAAAGCCCTCCCAACCCACAAACATGCAAACGCACAAACTACCAACTAGCATACACATCCACCTACAAATATACCTGGTGCCTTTACAATGATTAATTTTGGTCCTACTTGTAAATTAAATGTTTTTAAAATGACTTCCGTTTCTTACTATTATGATTTCTGGTTGTTTGCAGAAAGAATGAAGTCTCGCTTGTTCTCTTCGTATCTCAAGAGGCTCCCAGCCTGAATCCACTAAGAGATCAGTCACATTTGTTTTCTTAATATAACAATTTTTAACGAATACGACGGACTTTCTCTGGACTTTATAGTCTCACATATACCCTCTTTCCTCAGTTCTAACTAACATCGAGATAAATCTCTATGTTAGCTGCAAGTTCTCATCATCTCCATCTTGTTGGTAACGGCCCAAAAACTCGTCCACTGGACATTCTTTGCTCTTTGTGTTGGTCGGTGAGCATTTTCGGTACCCACCTTGCACACAATTTGTGATATCCGAGGTTTTCTATGACAATATCGTAGACAGTAGTGCATCGAAGCTGAGGAAATCGTTTAGCCAGGCCATTTATCGTCAATCGACGATCACATCGCAGTTTTTGTTCCACATGCGAAACAAATTCATCGGTCAGAATACTGGGCCTGCCACTTTGCTCTTCGTCATGGACATTTGTTAGTCCATTTTTAAAATCTCGGCCCCATTGTCTAACCATTTCTTCGCTCATAACTGTAGGTCCATAAACAAGGCATAACTCCCAATGAATTTCAGCAGCCGACAATCCTTTTGCATAAAATAATCCCATAGACAGAACGCACTTCACAGGTGGTGGGATCAACGATTGTCGCGGACATTGTTGTTTGCATGCACGGACAAGCAAACGCTTCTGAAACTAAACTAATGCTGCTATAGCTTCTCCATAAATTAGTAGATGGCTCTGAAGGAGTCAAACTGTGTTCTGAAGTGCCAATATTTAAATATAAGCTCTTACTTTAGAAATGTACCTCGTATAATAAAAACTGCATATTTTTAGACTAATATGATCGTGATTGATTGTTTTACTTTTATTTTGTTATGATAATGATGATGCCCTTTTAGTAGAAAAGATTAATCGATACAAAAAATCTTATTTTCATAAAAATTGTTCAAATTAATTTTATTTTTTTAATGAAATGCTCAATGTATTTAAAGCTTATGATTTCCCTATGAACACTGTTATTGGGCATGTTATGTAGTAATGTTCCTTGTAACAGATTTTTAAATTCAATTTTCCTCAGTTTCTAATGGATATTCCGATTCAGTAATCGAAAGAAAGAATCAGGTTATTTCCAAATTTTAGTCAACTAATCTCTTCCACTCCTCAATTGATTTTCATTCAATGCATCACATAAGCGTTCATCCAATATGTTTTGTGTGATCCCAAAAAAATTTATTTTATTTTATTTGATCCCCAAACTTCAACAATTATAACGGGAAGGATGAAGACTAGAGAGAAAGGTAAAATAATTAGGAATCAATAAGAATACAAGAAATGAAACTCAACTTGATATTATTGATCATAGGTTTGTAATCTCTAACAAGGCTAAAGAAACATACAATTTGTTAACAAGTAGAAAGTTTTAACAAAATACACATCTTAAATTTAGGTAATTAGTCATGATTCTCAAAGAAGAAGTCAAATCCTTTGCATAATCGCAGATCGTACTGGCATTGACATTTCGTGTCATTAGCACTGAAAATTTGGCGATGCGAAATACAGATCTGCGCTACACTCGTACCGAAAGTCTTAAAGAACGACCAAGAACAGAATCGAGGGTTTTCCTGCGAAGACCTTCTGTAAAGGCACCGCGACAATTTTCCAACCCCCTTGCAGTCCCGACTTGACACTCGCAGAATATTTGCTATTCAAAATTTATATCCTCTCTCAAAGGACCCCACCCGTTCGTCGTCGCCGTCAAGTGACGTCAAAATAGCTTGCACGCGTACCCTTTACAAGGATCTTCCGGAATCCGCCAAACCGGGAGCCTTCGAGTCTTAGAAAAACCGCTGCAATAAAAAGTGTGTCGATGCTCAAGAAGGGATGTACTCTGTATAATTTTGATGCACCACAGCGTTATCTGATATAAAACTATTTTTTCCAAACATTTTCCGATTCTTTTTACACAAACCTTGTATGGTTAACTGATTTAGTTTTCCTATGCTGGCTCTCCTATTTTCCTTTCTTCAAAAACCGATTCATCTTTCAGGTTTCAAATTACGTCCTGTTTCTCCCGCATCAAAAGCCTCAATCAGGTAGTGTCTCACTCCGCAGTTACAACTAACCTTTACAGAATACTTTTAACGATTTAGAGTACTGCGAATACACACTTCCACCATCTTTATAGTTTATTTCAGCCAGCTAAGTGCTTGACCTTTAAAGACTCTCTCCTCCTTGGTAATTCTCAAGGCCACCTTCATTTCCGGAGTGACGGTTGGGTACAATTTTCTCTCAAGGAGTCTTTCACTGAAGTTTAGTTAACCTGGAATTTGATGTCAAATCCATTTATGTAGGCTACGAATGGAAAAACGTAACATTCTTTTTGAAATTTTACATCTGACATTTGGTTTTTTATTGTTCAGTGATCTAGGTGAAACCTTTTCTTTTAAATAATTATTGAGATTGTTAATAACTACGGCCTGCGCTATGCTATTAAGTGGAAGACGTTCAGACAGTTAATTGAATGAAAAGGCATCTGGAAATATTTATTAATTGTTAAAAAAAGTTAATATTCGTAATGAGAACTCAAATCTAGCTTAGAGCGATTTCAACACCGCTGTAATAGCTGTTAAGATTAACGCCTGGCAACATGGTCATAAGAAATAACTCCGTTATCCGCGACGCCTTCCGAAACCTCAAGATGTTCCCATCCGAAACGCATTCCCTTTTCTCCTTTGCCATTTTGCCTCCGTCCTTCCATCTCCACACTTCCAGTTATTCGCCTCCTCCGGTTCCGCTTCCAACCCCCATCATCCCTAACGTTTTTATCAGTCTACTTCGAGATCCTCTTGTTGGACAATGCATTGCCCTCCAAAGAGCACATGCAACTCAAACTTTGCTAAAAGCACATTCAGCTACGATGTAACTTACTAAATCTACTGTCTATGCATAATTATATCTGTGTGCAATACACGAAAAAAAAGACAATGAACATTTTTAGGAAAATATACTTCCATAAAAATATTTAACAGCATTTTATCCTAGAGATTTTTTAATCATTTTTTATATCTATTAAATTTGTTAATATTCTTCCTAATTATATTAAGGCATATTTCTGGATGGAGATGCTTTTGTTAGAAACCGCTTCCTTTATAATAGAATTTCTGGAATGTTTAACATCGAATTATAACGAGTTCGTGCGTCCATGCATGGAAATTGAAAAACGGGCAAACTTTTAACCGTAAAAATGCAACCCTTACGTCCATTTTTTTGAAAATCTTCAGCGTATTAAATTATTTACTATCATTATTTATATGTATTTAAAAATGTAGTATTTCTATTTAAATTTCTTTAAAACTTACTACTGCCGTGATTATTCCGCTGGCTTCAGCTGGAGGATAGTAGTTGAGATACGTCTTAAGTGAAATATATCAGTGACCAATGTTGCATTTACGTTCTAGTATTCGCTCAACTTCGCTGCTAACAGAACAAATATAACGTAACAGCTAAGATATTTGTGGCATGGAAGACGACTTTGCCTGACAACATCCCATGATAAACGAGTAAGACTGAGCATTTGCAGTCTAGGCCCAACCAGTTACGCACGTCAAAATAATGATTAGTTGCCGTTCGATTCCCTCCTTGAGTTGTCGTGCGTTTTTGTTGTATTATCTGGTTTTATGGCACTTTTCTTGCCTAGGTTTACTCCGCTTCGCATACCCATGCGGTTTTGGGTTGTTGTTCAGTTTATCAAGTGAGTGCTGCATTCATGAGCGCCTGAGTTGCAGTATAATGCGAGTTGCGAGCATTTTTCAAATATAATGAAATATGAACATGCGTCGCAAAATGTTTACATTATAAATAATTCTATTGATATTCTTGTAAATATAGTACTTGGGTAACCTATGTTTTACTACAGGAGTATTTTTAAATCTTTGCATATAATTCCGAAAATGCGCCATGTAATACATATTTTCGGTTTTTCTCAGCTGATTCAATTTTGTAATATAGATACGCTTATGTGTATCTGGCAAATAGGTTTAGAAGATGGATCGAAAAAATAGTTTACCCATTTGTTCAAACGTTTAATTATGAGAAGTCTTCATTTCAATGAATTCTACCATTTAATACCAATAAAAGCAAAAACGATGAATACACAAATATTTTCATCTCTATCACTGCTTGAATACTTAACGGGGAGAGCAAAATCAAATCATCGGAAGGATTTCACTGGCCGCATAAATATTTTTTATAATTTTTAAGATAACCTTCAACGCGGAACATAGTATATATTTATGGTCCTGAGAACGTTCTAAAATTTGATTATGTATAAAATATAATCTCATTTTTATATTTTAAAGGGCGTCAATTAACAAAACCTGTGGAATTAGAGTGAAGAAAAAAGAATGGGAATTCAAATCCTGTAACGCCGTATTTACCTTAAAATAACAGGTAGTTTTATGTTAGACCACGAGCTACCCACTGACAAATCCAGTGCCTTCGAGCTATCAATCCGTTTCCTCCGCGTAAAAAGCATAGGTTTCCCTGGAAAAGGGAAATGCTCATGCCAATTATCATGGAAAATTATTAGCTAGTTTTAATTTTCCGAGGATAATAGCTAAAAATATTGAAAAAATGACGTGGGAAATATTAGTTACATTTTACTAATTATTTAAGAAAATAAGGGCCTCTTGAAAATCTTACCTGGATCTATTCTGTACATTGTAAGCCAAACTAATAGTCATGACACACTACCAGTTAGTGTTGACATATTTCCACACTCTTCCTTTGCTGTGCAGCACTCAAAGACCAGTATAAGCCAGTAAGACCAAATATACCAGAAATACCAAATAGCCAGTGTCTGTTTTGCTGAACTTTTCTGCAAGGATATGCATAGAATTGACTGAAATTCGTGAACGCAAGGATGACGAACGGTAGCATAAATTAATTAAAGGAGTTAAGATAATCTAAAATCAGGATTTTTCTGATTCAGCCAAACCCGAAAGGGAACAGAGTAAAGGGTGTGCACGTATGAGAGGAAGGTGAATCCTGTGGTTAACCTCAGCCACAGCACGGCTTTAATTTTCGCAATGACGCCCGAGCCAGCCATCCACGAGGAGTATGTGTTTCCAATGAATAAATAAAGGGTTGAGCAGCAAAGGGTGCTTTCATTCGGCCAATCCCGATGACGTTCCCATCCCCTCCCCGCCCTGCCCCCACTCTCCTTCCCGCATCCCCGAGGGCTGTTGTCAGGGGAAACCTTACGGTCTCAAAATCGCCCGAATGAAGTCAAACCCCCTGCTGTCACCTCTCTCCCTCCTCACCCACTCCCCGCTCCCAAATATCATCCTTCCCCGCTTTTCTCCGACCCTTCGCCAACCCCCGCCCTCCATTCGTACCCCCTTCCCTCCGTCCACTCCAATGTTTTACCTCAGCTTGTTGTTCCTTTGATTTAACCCCTCGCCACATCAACCCCCCCCCCACATGTCAATCTCCTCCAGCGAGAAAACACTATTCCCTCGAGCTCTCACCAAAATCAATCCTTCCTTCTTTCGGGCCGTCGCTCACTGCACACGGATGCCCCACTTGCTTTTCCCTCCCTTCCCGCCCCCGGGCCGACCTTCTACAGCTAACCCTTCCCGCCCCTCCTTTTTCCCCATTTCCAGTCAAACTGCCTTCTCCAAAAATCTCCCACTTCCCAAATAGGTGTCAACGTCAACCAGCATGAAGAGGGTAACATACGTTTTATGAAAAAAATCGGGCGGCCCCCTATAAAAAGCCCCCACGTCCCACTGGGCCGAATGCTTACGTTGTTTGAATGTGACCCTCCACTTCAACCCATGACGACACGGACAGCACACCTACAAACATTTACCGACACCGATGATGCCGATTGAATGAGCAGATAAATGTCGCGGTTCTTGATGGGTATTTATAACACTGGGTCATCAACAGTTCACGACAAAAAAGATAGAGCCATCTGTTTCAAATAGAGAATAGATTTTCTTTTTGGCTGCGATCCGAGGTCTAATAATCACGGCCGTGCACTCGAAATCATTCCTTCCCGTTCACCGCGTCACTTTTTTAACATATTTCAGTCGAAATTTACTCGGGAATAGCTAGTGCAAAATTTCAGTATTCCACATGCGAGCTTACATTTATTTGGTCTGAAATTGCTGTTGACCGAAGGTTCATTTATTTATAATGGAGTTTCATATAACACCCATTTAAAAACATACAAATGTACCTAGCTTTAAAATAATTCACCAAAGTTACCACAGTCATGAGATGTTCTCTTGTACAGAGGAGCATCTATGGTACCAAAATCACCCTACAAGGATAAATACTACCTTGATCAAAACGTTCCCGGAATAACCACCGTGTGGCGCTCCCATCGTTTCGATTTGAGTTCTGTTTTTTTTGTTAGATTGGTACATCTGTTGTTGATATTCCCTTTAAATCTTAGTGTCATAACTTGACATTTGCAAAAGTTACGTAGCCAAGAGTACATCTATCTCTGTGTGTATTGGCGATTTTTTACAATTGCAGAAATGGATTTAAATTTGCAACAACGAACTTGTATTAAATATTGTGTAAAAAACGGATTTAATGGCGCACGGACGTAGGAAATGTTGGAAAAGGGTTTCGGCAACGATTCTCTAAAAAAACGGTCGTTTACCAGTGGCACGAGCGGTTCAGAAGTGGTCGTGAATCAATCGAAGATGATGAACGCAGTGGCAGACCATCGACATCGAAAGTCGGTGAAAAATTGATAAAGTAAAAGAAATGTTGGTCAATAACCGCAAATTAACCATCAGAGAAATAGCGGAGGACTTGAACATTGCCTATGGATCCGCCCAAGACATTGTGGTTAATGATTTGGGTTTCCGTCGTGTAGCAGCAAAGTTGGTGCCAAAAGACCTCAATTTCATGCAAAAAAGAGACCGTGTTGACGTCGCAAAAGACATGATTTGCGAGGCTGAATCCGATCCCACATTCATCAAAAGGATTATTACTGGAGACGAGACGTGGGTTTATGAGTATGACACGCAATCCAGACATTAGGCAAGTGAATGGCGTTCACCAAATGAGCCGAGACCAAAAAAACCACGTCGTTTTCAGTCAAAAAAGAAGGCAATGCTGACGGTTTTCATGGATTACAACGGTATAGTGCATCATGAATTTTTGCCAGAAGGCCAGACAGTAAACAAAGAGTATTATTTGGGCGTTATGAGACGTTTGCGTGAAGCAATTCGCCGAAAGAGACCAGAAATGTGGGCAGAAAACTCGTGGATTTTGCACCATGATAACGCACCGTCGCACAGTGCAATAAATTCCGGGAACTTTTTGATCAAGGTAGTATGTCTCATTAGAATGATTTAGGTGGTACCATAGATGGTATGGATGATAAATTAGGCAAAATAGCAGACGAATGAAACACGTGCCCTTTCGTGAATTTGCTAAGGTTTGCTTTGGATTCCTTAATGCAAGGCGTTGGTGCAACCATACCAATACAGAAAGTAATTCAGCTATTGGCGACGCCAAAAGAAATTACCAATGGACCTACATTAATTTGGACATTGGACACAATTGGATCTAATTAATAGGATAAGGAATTATTAGAGGCTGATATTCACATCAATTTTCCTTAAATATTCCTAGACCTGACTAAATTCATTAATTCATCTAATTAAATACATTAATATAATATTATACTATAAAATTAATTTGTTAGAAATCTAAGTTCATAGTATTTATTTGAAAGTAATACGAAGGAACTTGCAGGAAAATTGATATGAATAGACAGGCAACTTTCACCTTTATCATTATGACAATAAATCTTGCCAGGGATAGATTCGTTTCTGGGATTATCCGACTGGTATCACTCTGAAGGTTTGAATCACTCATGGCAGGAGTGAAGAAGTCAAAGTATTGGTGTTATATTTCGCACACCTTTTTTCTTCGTTAGGTATAAGATGTTTTCATCCGAAGTTCGAAATTATGAAAGAGTTTAGAATGTACAGTTACACTTTGAAATGCTCTTTTGATCTTTTATAACTCCCGTTCAGTAACTAGTAACAATGAAGTACAAAACCATTTATTTGTGAGCACTTAATAACTTTAAAGCTCTTCCAATAGGGCAGTATAACATAGGAGCCGGTACAAAGAGCGTAATTGTATTGGCCACAACTCTATTATAAATATTTCAGCTAGATAATATCAAGAAATATTCATGAATTCTCACATTTAATATAGTTTAATAACTCTATCTGGCTATGTTTCAACGTCCAATGGAAAATAATAATCTGCGGTAAAAAGTGATTTTCGACAAATATATTTCTTCAAATGACTGAAAAAATGATTTATGGACTTCGATTTGAGATCATTAACGCCAGGAATTAAAATCTTATTATTATTGGAAACTTTTGCACACCTACAGACATTACATTAACCAACCAATCACGACTCTATTTCTATGCGTTAGCATTTGCATCGGTTGATTTATGAACTATGAATTTTAAACATTGGTTTGAATGTCAAATCATTGCATTAAGTTGACATTAAATCACCATCACGCCCTTGTTTATCATAATCTGTTCTTTGTTCATTATATTTCTTGAAGAAATTTAAATATTTGCGACCTATTCTTAAATGTCCTGTCCAATAAATAATCACTGCCAATATAGTTAAATTGTTACATACCACTTCTCTTGTTGAATTTTTTCCAACTTTGCACTGCATATATATATATATATATATATATATATATATATATATATATATATATATAACTTTTGGACGGCACAATAGAACACAGAATAAAACAGATAACACGTAAAAAGACACTCACTCTGTAGATGATTTAAGCTACACAGTGACAGAGTGAGTGTCTTTTTACGTGTTATCTGTTTTATTCTGTGTTCTATTGTGCCGTCCAAAAGTTATAGTGCTCTCGTGAGTACTTCCGCATCATCGATATATATATATATATGTGTGTATATATATATACATATATATATGTATATATATATATATATATACATATATATATATATATATATATATATATATATATATATATATATATATATATATACACACACACATATATTCAAACTTGAAAATCCCGCCATACGACGCACAAATATTCATTCAAACATAGAAATAGGTATAAGGAAAGGGGATAGGAAAACACATAAAAGGCGAACACAGGACATTTGGGGAAGGCGGTTTTTGAGCAGATCACGAAAGTAAAAATATTTCCTTATCCGGGATTTGAACCACGTTTGCCTTTTATGTGTTTTCCTATCCCCTTTCCTTATACCTATTTCTATGTTTGAATGAATATATATACATATATATATATATATACACGTATAATATATATAACAATGTATATATTCATTGACATAGATATGGATACAAGGAAAAGACATAGGAACAGGAGAGCACAGGAGAGATGGGGAAGGCAGAATTGAGCAGATCATTAGATGATCTGCTCGATTCACGTCTTTAGGATAAATGATATATGATCACGTCTTTCTTTTGGCAATGCGTGCTACGAAACGCACTGTTCTTATCTATGATGGTTTTTTAATGATTGCTCTCTACCATCCTTTCTTCTTGTATGTCGTTTATTTCTCCTTTGGTGCGTGAAACAGCTCCCTGACGCCATCTCTTGGGCAAAGAATCGGGGCACTTGGTTGCATAAACCCCACGTAGATTTCAGTGTAAATTACGTTTCCTTGATAGCTCAATAGGTTAAAGCATTTGCCCGGCAATTGAATGCTCCGGTGTTCAAGTCCCGCTCAAGGAAATATTTTTACGCTTTTGATATTCTCAATTCCGCCTTCCCCATCTCTCCTGCGTTGCTCCTTTATATGTGTTCCTATTCCCCTTTCCTTACATCTATTTCCATGTGAAAGGATAGTTATTCTCTATATGGCGGGTTTTTGTGTTTGAAAAAAAATATATATATGTGTGTATTTTAAAAGACCGGAATACCATTTTGTCTCATTCTTGAGAATATTCTGCAAATTAAATAATTATTTAACCGCATTCATTTCCTCTTTGTTTTTAACTAATTTATGTATCAATCTGTGAGGATAAATATTACCCGCTTATTATACCCTCTATTGACTTAATGTCTCTATAATGACCCCTGGAAAAGTCAATGGACCATTGAATAGTTATAGCTGTTAATTATAGCTATCAATAGGATGTACCTGCATGAGTGTTTCAGGTACAAAATCTGACGAAATGACATATGAGGTCAGGTTTTTCGTATAAATATACAACCTAGTAGTTGTATACCGATTTTTATGACAATATTCCCGCGTGATTTGAATATTGTCCTGTTAGTTAGTATTTTTGCGTAAACGTAGTTTCTTGCATGATGGCTAACTTTGATCAAATGCGGGTCCGAACTAATGTATGGGTAGATGGAATGATTGTGGATGCATGACTGGTTACGTAACACCTCGTCCAAACGTCCACCCGGGAACTTGCTGTAGATAGAATGATAATAAACTAATTCACGCCGGACACAATTTAATTCTTCATTGAGTAAATACAAATATTTTTACTGATTTCAGGTTGAAACGAGCTGATGTGTTATTATGAATGGTAATTTACTTCTGCAATATATTACATTTCAATGAAAATGATGAAATATAATCACTTATTTTAATTTGTTTCCTGACAAAACACTTCAAAAGCTATTTTAGATGTAATCATTTGAAAGCCTCATTCTTTTTAATTAATAAACGAGAAGCAAAGGTAATAGATCACTTTGTTCTATTTTAGAATGTTTGAACATAAATGAAAGGATATAAGCCAAGTGAATGGGTTTCTATGAGCCAGAGTTATGATCTTTCCTGCTGTAAAATGATGTATATTCATTTCTATCTTCCTTTGCAGTTCAAATACATAAAAATCTTGCTTTTATCACGCTTAAAAGATCTACAAGGTACCAACTAAAAATGCAACTGCAAAGGGAATATTGCATTTACACATAAAAAATCCTCAATGCCATTTTTCAACATAAAAGAGCAAAAATTATCAAAGAAGAATGTAAGACACTGCAATTCCTCTCAATGAAGAAAGTTGTGATGAACACGTGTGGAAATAAAAAAATAATAATTTACTAGAATACAAAATGAAAACAAAGAGCTAGACTAGGCTCCGTCTAATGCCAAAAGTTCCATTAAAACTTTGGGAGACGAAATATCCCTCAGCGACACGGGCCTGGACCAACTTGTCTCGCTCCAAAATTGCCAAAACTGGAGTGGCACGGTCAAAATCGCCGCTTCTAGGGGTCCTAGACCCAAAAAACAGAAATATACATCCGTCTTTGTTTGCCACAATTTTTGATCGCGACGATAGTTTGAAATCTTTTCTAGAACATGGAACGACAACGAAGGTACAATAAATAGAATTTACGCCAAAAGAAGTCTGAATACTCCAATTCCAACCGCCAAGGGTACAATTCGTCTCGAATTTTTCCTGCTAATCCTTGAATTGGGAACGAATTTCATAAAAAATATACATCTACCAATTCTTTACTTACCAGGCCCTCCAATAAAAATCTAAAACATTTAAATTAAATAAACCATCCTTATTTCAATGAGAATCAAGGATGTTATTATGTGAGTTGCACTTATTACTGTGCCCAAATTTTGAATTTGTTTTTGAAGATAATTATTATAAGGAAATAACAGAATTTCATAAGATCGACAGAATAAAAAGTGGCAAAAAGAAAATAAAAATATTACCCTTAGTTCTAGAAACTAAATGGCGAATACATTGTCCATTAAATTAAAGGATAAGCAAAATGGGCATTAAACTCAAATAAAATTAAAAGCATTATATTTAAGAAAAGGTGTTGGCCAAGACTTTACAACTTCGACTATTTTTTGTAATGTACTTTCTTCGCATCCATATTTATAAATACTTATAAAGTTGATATAGCTCTGAAAATTAAATAGACCAGCCGAACTTTTCTCTAATACTCATGAAACTGTTCGCAGCCAGCCCAAACATTTGTATTTCAAAACTTGTATCGTGATTGCGACCATTTCCATGCCACTGCGCGCCCTTCTCCGGAGATCGCAAATGTAAATTCGTGCGGAGATCTCTCTCCTCTCCCACTGGCCACTGCCCCCCGGCCGCCGCCAGAGCTGGACGGCAGACGTTCGCCCGGCCTCCCTCCCGCTATCATCGCCCTCCGGCCCACTTCGTCCTTGCTCAGGGCCACCTTCATTCAACCTCTCTCAGCCCCCAAGCCCTCCCCCCGGCCCGCCCCCTCCGCCGGCACACACACGCCCGCACCCAAACACCCGCACCATCGCCGTCCCTCTCTCGGCGCCCAGCCAACGTGGAGCCGGCGTGCCCGGAATAGCCGCCCCCCCTTCCCTCTCCATTGCCGTACTCGGAGAAGCCCTCTCCAGGACCACTCTCTCCCTCCCTGGGGGCGGGAAAGGGGGGGGACGGCGGAAGGAGAGGATCGATCTCATCTCATCCCGTGGGATGATACGCGAACGGGAACACACACACGAGGAGGAGAAGGGCGGGGGGATGTAACAACCCCCTCCTCGGAGTGTATCGCCACGGAGTGGAGAGGTACGCATGTATCAATCCCTCCTCTCCCTCCATGACCCCAGCGAGGTGTCCATGCCCGCGGCGTTCATTCTGCACTCAGTTACGCCCTAAGTGTTTCTTTAAGTCGAGGACCTAGGCCTCTCTATCCCTCGGCTATGCAAGAAATGGTGAAAGAATCAGTTAAGACATATCTAGAAATCGCAATCTGGAGATCTTTGTAACGCCGAGAGTTGTGAAAGAGAACAAAGAAAGACAAAACGTGTAATATGCAAATTAAGAGTGAATAAGGACAACCCCGAGACTTAAAAAATACGCCTAGCTCATTTGGAACAAGACAGTCGAAGAACAAAAGTCGTCGTTTCTAGGAGTAGATAAATTTTGAAGTTCGGCAAAAAATGAAATTTAGTTTATCGTTGAGATGTTGGAATGAGAACTCTTTTTTTAACGCTTTCCCCCGAAGTAAATATTTTCTTTCGTATTTATTTTTAACATCAATTCATAGCAAATATTTTGTCCTCACAAACTATTAAGTTTGCATCTCGTCTCGCGGCCGATCGCGGAGAGTTCGGGGTTCTTTCGCTCTTTCAGCAGACGGCCCTGGGAGTTCCTGTGCTGTCCAGGACAGCGAATGGTCGAAATCGACGCTCGATTCTCGCGGCAGTTCCAGCAAAGTGGGGTGAGGAGACGGTCGGATAAACAACTCTCGCAGAGGTCAATTAATTATGGAAGGTAGATGTGGAGGGTAGGGTCCCACCGCGAGCGAAGGGAGAGGGAATGTCGCCGTCGGAGGACGGGGAAGGGAGGGGGAAGGGGGTTAAAAATGACGTGCGTGGAAAGAGGGTTTCGGGATGGGGAGGTAGGTGGGAGAGGAGATGGGGAGGGGGTGAGAGGCCGTGGGGCAATTTCATTAACCTGGATCAGGTGAGGCCATGCATCATCTCGCCTCTGCTCACCAGGGGACCCCACTGATGCACGAATTGGAAAGCGTCCTCTATTTGAGATACAAACAAAGCGAGGGAATATCCGCGATATCATGACTCTTTTCCTTCTTGTTAATCGCCATAGCTACTCAAAACGCAATTCCCCTCTGCGCCAGCGCAATGCTTTATCTCGAACCTGGAGCCCCAACGTTGCCTGGGTTCGTTCCATATGGGACTCCTTAGAATGAAGCTTGAAGGATGGTGATGCCACTTTTGTCATCCATCTCAGGACAGTTGCAATACTTTCGAAAGGCCATCGCGAAAATATCCAGGGGCGCAATTGAAAAGACCACAAAATTATAAAATAAATTATAAAAAACGTGATATTTTTGAAATAGATAAAAGTAAATAAAAATTCCTTAGGCCATGTGAATAGTTTTACGGAGGTAAAGGTTATATACCCTAATTAGTTGGCTACTTATTAGGAACTAGGCCACTAATAAAAAGTGACAGTCCAAATGGAACGCACAGTTGAGGTAAGTAGAGATCGGGTAGCTCTTAATAATTTTGTTTTTAAGTAATAATATCATCAGATTTTCAATGGTGAGAGACCTCCAGTAAAAGGTTTTTGTGTTTCAACCGGAATGAGGATTATTGCGCGTAGAGAGCAAAATAAAAATTTCGGAAATAACCACTAAATCTACATGTGTTTCCCATAGTACAAGAATGGGAAACTGGGTGTATGAATAATTAAAACACATTTTACCAGTTAAAATGGCCAAAAAAACATAGACTGATATGCAAAACGAGGTGTGTTCAAAACATAACGAGAAGCTTTTCATTTCGCGGGCTTGGAGAGTCCGATTATTAAACTAGTTTTTTATTATGTTGGTATACTTGCCCCTGAAGTAGATAAAACTGGCAGCTGTTTTCATTGTGGACTTTATTTGGGACAGCCACTAAGGTTAGAGGTGTTTTATGAGATCGGCGATTTTCGTTTGTTAAAATAAATGGATCAAAGAATTTGTATAAAATTTTAAGTAAAAAATGAAATAAAGTGTGCGAACTGTTCACAAAGACCTATGGTGAGTCTGCTATGAGTAAATCAAGAGATTACGAGTGGTATAATCCATTCATGGCTTTTGCACCACGACAATGCACCGGCTCACACTTCGTTGCTTTTTTGTGAATTTTTGGCCAAAAACAATACTGTAACGATGCTCTAGCCTCCATATTTGCCAGATATGGCTCTGCGTGACTTTTTCCAATTTCTAAAATATTAAAAAATTCTTGATGGGCCGTCGTTTTACAGCCGTAGATGACATTAATATTGCGTCGCTGAAAGAACTATCTGAAGGTTATCTCAAAGATCGAGTTTGAGAAGTGTTTCGGGGATTGGAAGAAGCGCTGGCACAAGTGCATAATCTCCAATGGGGACTACTTTGAAGGTGACTACATCAATGTATAAGAATATACGTGTATATAGATTATTGTCCGAAAAATTAAAATTTTAATTACTTTTTTAACACACCTAGTATATGCTTAGAATTCAAAAATAGAATGTATGCATGTGGTTTTAAAATGTCAGCTCAAGAAAAAAAGTTTTTCGAAACATGATACTGTAAGGAGACTTAGAAGATCGAATGTACAGAGTGGAAAACAAGGAATTGCATGGGTGGGAAGTAGGTAAGTGCACCATTGGGAAAAGAGGAAACAGATTAAATGAGTGACGAGACGCGAGATGGGTTTGTTGGGAAAGTATCGGTAGAAATATATGGAAAGGCCCCGTGAAATCAACCAAGGTAAAAACTTGCAGATCAAATGAAGTGGTATATAGGATTGAATAGATATCAGGTCTGGGGATTATCCGAATTAAATGGTGGGGAACATAGTTCTGCGAAAATCAATCTTCGAGTTGATACGCTGATTTTTCATAAAGGCATTAAATTGCTTGAGCATACGAATTGATAATTTATTACTTTGAAAGGGTTTTTTGGTTATTAGCTACTTAAGCACGAATGAATTCAGTACATTTTACAATGAATTTTCCGACGATGAACAAATGTTAAGTCCTACCCGTCATTCATATTTCGTTCCACTTTGCACGGACCACTGTACCTACATGTAATGATCTACACAAGTATCCATTTTAGATTTTGATCTACGTTATATTCTTCCCATAGGACAGGATTGAGACTTCCCTGTGATATCATATCGGATACCCCAGAAAATGTAAATGGATCGCGTCTGCCGAACAATGTATTCATTCAGCCTCGGACCCATGCCCATGTGATAACATCCACATTATTTAGAAGGCATCTTTGAGGAGAGGCATTATCTTTGTGAATTATCCTTCATAAAATCAAAAAAATACACAAAAAAGGAAACTGAAAAAGGATGACGTTTATAATTCTTGAATTAATTCTGTTAAAGTTATTATTTTTGGTCCATTCATTTTTTAGATTTCTAAGTATTTTTGGTGAAACCACAATTAGAAATTTGAAATTAAATATTGTAATTTGAGATAACTCAAGGGAGCGATTACCTCTAACGTCATCGTAAATGAGAAAAAACAAGAGATGGTAACCAAGGCAAAACAACCATGGTCGTCGTCAAAAAAGATTTACTTTGGAATTTGCCGTGTTTCTGTCTTCCGCAAAAGACATAATAAAACTCAAAAGTGGTAGTTGGTTTGTAAATATGAATGAAAGTTAAATATCGCCAACTGATTAGAATAAAATACATTCACAAAACCAAACGCAGGAAATACAAAGAGATAATGAAAAATGTGAAAACGATTAGATTTTCATATAATATCATTGAAGGTTATGCATACAGTCATTCAAACCTTTCCTCATGACAGCTGAAGGTAGAATGCTCCAGGTATGTAGAGCTTTTGAAAATTACACACTTTGATTTTCAAACTTACATATGTGACCTCTCCTGGGTGAAACAGATGCGGGGAATGTATATACAAGCTAACAAAAAATTAGGATTAATTGGAAGAGTACTGGGTGAATGTGATGAAAGGGTCAAAGACAATTATTATCTTTAGCTGGTCAGGTCTCATTTACAATACGCTGCAAGAACGAAAGTTGTTATTTATATTTATAGCCTTGGCAACACTAAGTGCTTTAGGCGCCATCTGACGTTTCCATCTGAAAGTTTGACCCTTTTAACGCTAAATTTGTTCAACACATTTTATCGTTTGATCATAAATTTTGCTGTTTACAGTGACTCGAAAATATCGTCTTGGCGAAAAAATGGAGTTAATTCGTGAACACTTTCGTGGGATGATTGATTACGATTTTCGACGAGTATTATCAAGGTAGGAGTGCATCAATCAACTTACTTCCACTTTTGATGATGAAGCCCCATCCTTTGCCACTGTCGAACACAGTTATAACGAATTCCATCATGGCCGCCGTTCGCTCGGCGACGAAAGACAGTAAAAAGTGAAAGCCGTCCAAAGTCAGTTGTGGTGCCAGAAAACATTGATGCTGTGCAAGAACTAGCAAAGGAAGATCGCCATGTGACTTATTAAGAGATCGAGGCATCCTTGGGGATTAGTATGACGAGCATCAATAAGATATCGCATGAACATTTAGCCGTGAAAAACATTTGTTCGCGTTGGATCCCGTATCATTTGACAAAAGCTGAAAAAGATGGTCGTGTGAATTGGTGTAAAGAAATGCTCAAGAAATAAAATCGCGGTGCAGCTGTGCAAAAGCTATTTATAACATCTACACAGGTGATGAATCTTGGATCTATGTGTATGAGCCTGACGAAACATCAATTCACTGTATGTGTCTAAGATGAGCCAAATCCGAAAAAAGTGATTCGTGCAGGAAGCACATCGGAGCAAATGATCGCCTGTTTCCTCATAATAACTGGACATGTGGAACGTTCCGTTAGAGCTATGTAGAACCGTGGATTCTGAATGGTACACGAGTTTTTGTTTGCTAGAGGTTCTTGGTGAAATACGGAAAAAGAAGCGGCAACGAAGGATCATTCTTCATCATGACAATGCAAGCTCTCACAAGATGGCTGAAACAACTACTTATTTGACTGACCAATACGTCCAATTGATGGGTCATCCTCCTTAGAGCCATGATCTATCACCAAATTACTTCTTTTTATTCCCGTTTATCAAGAAAAAGATGCGTGGCCAACCTTTTTCGGCTCCAGAAGAAGCCGTTCATACATTCAAAACCAATGTTGTGGAGGTGCCTCAATCGGAGGGGAAAAGGCGCTACGAAAATAGTTTTCGAGCGCATTCAAAAGTCTATTGATTATCATGGAGACAGGTTTGAAAAACAATAAAGTCATTATCAACAAAATATTGCTGTATTTTCATTATAAGGCGAAAAAATAAATGTAAATAGTAATCTTCGTCTATGAGATCATCACGAAGATTGATTAATTGCCGAATTGGATCAAGTGCAAAGTAGAGGAGCTAGATTTGTAAAACGTTGTAATGGTAAACTTAGTAGCGTATCCAAAATATTAGAGCAGCTAGGCTGGGAATCACTCACGGAGGGAAGGTCAAATTACAGTTTGAAGCTCTTGCATACCTTGGGAGGGCGCCCCTTTATCAGTGATATTGAAAATGTACTATTGCTCCACTCGTAATAAGGTAGGAAAGGCCATGTCAGTAATGCTAAAGTGTAGAACAGATAGATTTAAGATTTCATTTTTTCCACAAACGATCAGGGATTAGGATAACATTGTCCGACCGCAATAGGGTCATATTCATGTCAAAATTAGTCTGGTATTCACCCCTTGCCACACACGGTAGCGGTGACTTTCAGAGTACTAAAATAAATATCAAAGTTATATGGGGTGTTTTCATTCCTTGTGATTCCTCAATATGAACACAAACACCATTCTACTTAAAGTTCAGTTAGTACATTGAGGGAAAGAATGTTTTACAAAAAGAATTATTCACAAAACTATGGAAGAGAATGATATATGAATAAAAATGGAGTAGTGGACCCCAAGATGGGCGGAGGAGGGTATGAAAAGTGGAGCATGGGCAGAAAAAAGATGGGAAGTGAAAAATTTGGACTGGATGGACAGAGATCGGGGAGAAACGAGCTTTGGTGCGACGGGAGGGAGGAGAGATGGGAAGTTGTGGGGTAGACGGGAAGGATACCGAGGTGGAGGGGGAAGGAGAGGGTGGAGGCAAGGGAAGTGGTTGAGGGAGAGGAGGAGGAAATGACGGACGGGAGGAAGAGGGAATAAAATAAGAAGTTCGGATCCATTGTTTCTTTAGCTCTCACCGAAAGGTAGCCACCCCACTTCCTCTCTTAACTTTCATTTTATTCAGAAATCTCGAGACTACCCCGTACTACTGTCACGCCTGCGTTGAAATTCATGACAATTTCTGTTATCTCCCTCTTCTTTCCCAACTTTTGAATTTTTGCTATATTCCTTTTGTCCTCGACCACTTCATTTTGCCTGCGTTTTCCTGCGTGTTTTTCCAGAGAACCCAAAGTCGGCATTGCCAAAGGCCTTTCGCGCGGAACCTAATATTCATTTGTTGCTTTTTTAGCACTTAATATTTCGAAATAACTTGAGTTTGTCCATCTTTAATTTATTTTTAACATGTGTATGTGTCCCTTTTTTGTTCCTGTAAATTTTATTTATTTATAAACTGCCCACATAATGGCCACTTTGTTGTGGAAAATATAACAGGGCAGAGATTAAGAAAGAAATGCAAGCAAATACCAACGAGGAATAGGTTAACAACATCTACGACAAATAATAACGGAGTAATATTTATTTTCAAAGAGATGACTTGAAACGGTAGTGGTAAATATTTTGAGAGTAGTGAAAATGGATCACTGCTCTCGGAGAGGTGGAAGAAAGGCAACATTTTATTGGACGATAACCTGAAATCGGAGAGACGGCTTAATGATTGCATAAAGGTAGGTCGCGATGATACGTTTAAATTGGTTAGAGTAAGCATTCCACCGCTATCGGTGACGAATTTTGAGCGTTTTAAATTAACTTTGAATAAACTCTCAGCCCGTAGAAAGGTAGATTTTGAGGTATTGTATAATTACAGTATGGGTGTCATAGGTACGGCATAACTAGAAGTAACTCAAAAACCTATATTACGGAGTCTTTTTTCAAGGATGAGTTGAGTAACTGTGTCAGTAGAACCTCAACTGATAGGCTTTTGAATGATCATGTGGCGAGATTACGTTGAGGGATTGCGGCGACAGCAGAGATCCCCATCCCCTCATCGGTCATTCACGCCCTCCCTTTCCCCGGACGTGACACGGACAAGGATCTCCAATTCCTCCGATCTGATCGTGCGTTACCTTCGCGGAAATTCTATGATGCCGTTTAAATGCCCCCATATTGCTCAGACCAGCGCGGGATAATACCTACAACGGAAAGGTGGAGCTTGTATCTTGATTCTTCGAAAACCTAGTCACTATTCAGCCGGAAACAAGTTCATTCTACATTATCATAGAATCATCAGAAGTGAGTGTATTGTCTCATGTGCTTCCACTTAAAATGAGGGAATAGAAAATGATTTCGCTTATTTGGTGACACTCTTGCAAAACGAAGTTTCATGTGAGAGCATGCAAGGACAGTATTGGATTAGCATCACAAATCAGAGGAATAAAAACAATTCCGTAACCATTCTAAAAGTCGTCTTTTTGAAAATGTAAAGGATTACTTTTTTTATTTTTCAAAATGATGAAATCCCATAATACATCTAACAGAGCTATGGCAACGCGTCGATGATTTTGGGTTTCCACACGTTGAAGTCCAATCTTAGACGAATGGAATATGAATGGCTCAATTAGCAAACGCATATGTGCAAATAACACAATAACCACTGCGGTGAAGCTTGAGTTTATAATTTTCTTATTTCACGCAAATCCATACTTAAATAATTTTCAGAATCTTTCCGCAGCGTTCAATAACTTTGCAGTGAGTTTTGGCGTCGTAACAGAGTAAAAGATAAGGTTACTTTCTATTAATAATAGATTTACGGGTTAAAATCCGAGTGATTTTTCTGACCTCGTCCATTTGTAGTTGTTCCAAAAAGTGTCTTTTTATCAAAAAGTATGTGATAGCCGTAGATAGCCCTAATAACATCAAGACTGAAGAAAGAAGTGATAGCACTCTGAAGTAAATAACAATACCATAACAGGAACACCGTTTTAGGATAAGCTGCTCTTCGGGGGGGGGGGGGGGGGGAACCAGCGCAAAAGGAAAGAAAAAAGCTGTCGCAGTGGTGGAAAAAAAACCTATAAACAGATCGTTGGGAACGGCATTGGCCTGGTGTTCACCCGCGGACGGAGGGAAACCCGCAAAACCTCCGTCAGACCACCGGAAGAATAAAACATAGCAACAAAAGATGGAAGAAGAAGTAACGGTAAAGGCAATAACAAACAAAAATATATAACGTAATAAATAATTACAGCAAAGAATTAAGGCCTGTGGGTTGATTTTAAGTCACTGGTTTTCTCATCACAAGACATGGCCGTATGCCCGGACCGTAGAAGGTTACATCGTCGGTGGCACCTACCCCGTGTGTCACCCAAGTGCTTCCTTCAGAAAGATGCCTCTCGATCGAAACCCTGAGGTAATTTCCTTGGGAAGAGGGGTGGTATCAGATTCTCTAGCTGTGTCTTTGGGGTCGGACACCGTGAGTAGCATGCCCATCCGATATCCCCTTTCCCTTCTTACTTTTTCATTCCAATTTGCACGTTATTGGATAGATTTTGACTACATTTGTACGTGCCTGTGTACGTTAGTTGATAGTATATGTGCTTTCCTGCTTGTAAGTTAAAAAAGGTTTTTGTATAAATACAAAATTCGCCTATATGGGTGTATATTTGCATGAATTTGTTGGTTTTGCATGTGGTTTAATCCTCTTTTAGGGGTGGTGACCTAACACACCCCGCCACACGCCACTGTGGCGGCTCGTGAGGTATTATGTAGAGTAGAAAAAGAGAATGTCTCACACTGTCCACGTGACGTTAGTGGTGGGGAATATAAGTTGCATGTCCGTGAAATAGTACAATTTCCCTTTCTTACTTTCCTATTCTGTATGGCCTGTCTTGTAATGGTGGAGTTCTGTCGTATAAATGGTTGCGGTTCACTTTTATTACCCCTTTCGTTAAACTAAGAACTAATTTATCAAGTGAAATCAACAATTGTTTTGAATTAAGTCTCCCGCTTGAAAACAAATTTACACGTTATTTGATAGTTTTAGAATGTTAGATTTTACTGAATATTTTTTCCCTTTTCCCTTCGTCTCCCATATCGTCTTCCCTTATCACATACCTTTCCCGCCTGATGCTTGTACCACCTGCCACACACCTTTTTGGTGTATGGCGAGGTATTGACGCAAATATAGTAGTAGTTGATCTGCTGCCTCCACAATTTCAGTGCGGGGCGGGTAAAACCATTCTGCCGCTTATATGAGCCGGCGAACACTATGAAGATGGATTCAGTGGGGTTTGGGCGCCACCTCCGGAACCACCCCGTCAAGGTGCCAGTGGCACGTTGGAGATGTTTAACGGCCGTCTCCACACGTTGAGCTGCGTTCCACATCGCTGTGCCGTCAGCCTATTGCGCGAGTGTGACTCACTTGCCTTTGTCTCTATCTGTGGGCTTGTCCCAAGGGCAGAGTGCGAAGAGGAGGGGGAGAGAACGGTCCCTTGGGGGACGCCTGACAGGAAAGGAGAGGGGGATGAGTTGTGTCCGCCGACTTTGACTTTGGCGATCCTGTCCGGGAGGAAGGAGGAGATGAGGCTGAGGAGGGGTGGGGGAAAGTTTCCCGATAAGGCCGTAGGGCCAGACCTGGTCGAAAGCACGCTCGATGTCCAGCATGGTTGAGAAATACTCGTATATCAAAGAAGGCAATACTGCGAAAACAAATATATTCAAGCAGTATAATCGAATGGGCATCAAGAATAAATATAAAAATACACTACATATTTTAAATATCAGACAATTTGACATGTATCGTCAATTAATTAAGGTAATAAAAATAGCTACAGAGTGGAGATTTTAGAATGGTACCAAGGGAAGTTATCTTGTCTACTATGTTATAAAAATACACGTGGATCTCATATTTACATTAACTTGTACAAACAGTACTTTTAAATTGATTAATTTTTCTAGTTTCCTTATGTACGGGTCATGAATTTTACATCGAGAGGCTGATATTACATTTATTACAATTAACACTTATTAAAGGGGGGTTTGCGATGTCGAGGGAAATGTAGATTGCGTGATTTCTGATAATATTGTGCACATCCGATTTTCTCATGAACCATTCGTACAGAAAGAGCGGGCTTAAGAAATAAAAGGTCAAGGCTATAAATTGATAAGTACGACGTTACTTTTAATGGAGCACGTTTAGTAGGGCATTAAGAGTCCCTTAAATGGTCCCAATTTCTTATGTGGCATATGAATCATGCAGTTTTAATCATAGTAAGTTGGAGTTTATTATTAGCATTGTTACTATTATCGCCATCTAGTCATCTCAACAACGAGGCACAGTGGTCCAAATCCGGATTCACTCGTGCTTGCACGACAAGAATGCGTAATGGAGGTGGGGTTAGTATTTTAATCGCTCTAATTAACTGATGTAAATATTCTAAGTATTCACGCCTTGCAGATCGAAGCTGTCACTTCCATCTTAAAGTCCGATCAAAAGAGATGCTGAGGTCTTTTAATATTTCATTATAAGTAATAATGCTCTATCCAATATGAACTTTTGGCGGAATATTCGAGGTTTAATTGAGATAAAAAATAACTACGCCCAATTATTATAGCTGTATTTTCATTGTCATGTGACTTGATTGCTTATTCTACGCCCATCGGGTTTTTATCTTGATATTCTCACAAATCAACGAAACCGAAGAGATGAAGTGAGATGATGAAAAGAGATATAGGCTTGGCCGTCATCGAGTCAGATGGACCGTGCCATCGGGGCTCATTTATGAACAGTGAAGAAAGGAAGTGGCTAGAGCTCTGGACAGCGCCCGTGTACTCAACTTGAACGTGCGCTGTAGGTATCCGTACGCCACAGCTTTGGTGCGGCCGATGGCTTATGATCCATATGATCAGAATCAATCACAAGGGCTCTCTGAATAGTTTCCATACAACTAAGGGAGGAGCAATTTGGTACAGACAGAGGTAATAGCTTGGGTAAAATCGAATGAAAATACTGTCACCCTTTAAAGCTTGTCCATTGCACCAGGAGCTCCAATGGGGAAGGAGGGGGGAGGGGGAAGGGAACAATTGCTCGTTACATTAGGTCGTGTTGGGGTTGGCCAAGTACTTTCCAAAGATCAGCTGTCGAAATTGAATGAGAATAGAGTAATGAGAAAGACTGTCCTAGTGTATGAGAATTAGCGCACCCTAAGGTAGAAGGGAGGGATTCTGCCAGAAAAAAAACTATGATGATTGACGCCGAGAAAAAACAATATTCCTCCAACACCTATTTAAAAATTTTCTTAGTGTTCATCTGAAACGTTAGCTATTGGAAAAAATCTCTTCGCGTTACAGATCCGGATTTAAATCAAGCATTACTATATTTGATGCCGGCTTGAAACGTGCCCAACAATTTTTCAACATCAATCTTTGAGGAATTGGAAAATTTCAAACAATATTTAGAATTAGAATTTTAAATTATAATTTTCAAACGTTCAGGAAAAATTAAACGTAACTCACTCTGTCTTTTCTCTAATCTGCATGTCACAGACGTAAGCAAAGGAAAACAAAGGGTATTCTCTATGAAGTACAAAAGTGGGTAAACACCAACATCTAGGTCAACGTTTCATTTAGTTTAGATAATCGGTGAAAGTTCTCACTCAGTCCTATACTAGTGTTGTATGTACCTTTGGGGGAGAAGTTCAATTAGGAGTTCCTTAATTAGAAATCCTTAAAAAATTAGGTTTAAATTCTTTTGCTTCCGGAATAAAAAAAGAAAAAAGATCAGTGTCGTCCGCCAGCGTGTCTGGCCCTGATCACATCATGACACACAATGGTTGCCGTAACACGATGTAGCGTCAACTGTAGAGCTCGGATTTGTGTCACGAGAGTGGATTATAATACTTATGTGTATGTATTTGTAAGTGCGAAAGCGGAATGGATAATGAGAGAGTAAGGTTACGCCATGAATATTAGAGTAAATTAACACGGATTACGGAAACCAAAAATACCACAAAAGAATATTGCTGACTATTTATAGCCATGCAGAGCCAAGTTGTAAAAAAAAATTGTGAAAACCTAAGTATTGAGCTCGGTGGCGTATAGTTTTACATCAGTCATTGAAAGGAGAAAATTGGCGTATATTGTGGACCCTTAAAACATGACTATCTACAGAATGGAGAAAATACGCCGGATATTAATAATGTAAGATAAAGAGCCAGTGCTGGTTCATCCAGTTGGAATGAGTGAAAGATTTAATATTTTGGAAATATAAGTTCAGGTGTAAGTTACATGAAGTGGAAAATCGTTTACCTAAATCAATTTTGTCTTTGTAATGAAAGGTTTCAGAAGATTTTAGAAAACTTCAGGCGTGAATAAGAAGGTGTCGAAGGCTAAGTTCCTAAGAGAACCAACAAATTCTTATATTTAAAATTTTGTTGCCATTAAAATTTACCTTTGATCGGAAGACTCAAGAGAGAGGAAGAAATAAAACTTTTAGCTTTAATAAAACGTATATTACAGAATTTAGCTATTTTTATTTCGTATTTAAACATGGTTTTACCTTCACAAAATACGAAAATGTGTTTTCCGAGCGTAATTTATGAAACAAGTGTATTTATTTGTTGAGAGCATTTGCTAATAGTATGTCGCCGAGGGTCTGTCGTGGAGAGGATTACGCCAGAATAGAATCGGGAGGCGCCCGAGGTCCGGACTTGAGTGTAAGTTTTGAAGAACAAAAGAGCGTCCGAGATGAAATCGATTTCCAAGTGAGTCAAAACAAGAATCGCTCTGCTCATCCGCAAACCGTCCCGTCGTCCTCCAACTCTCTCTCCTCCACCCACATCCTCAGCCGGGACTCGCCCATGAGGTCGAGTTAGGGAGGAGAAGAGGAGGAGGGGGGGCAATTGAAGGTGGCTAGTTCACAAGTGCGTCGTGGGGGGGGGATAGAGCACGTGACGGGGTCGCCCTGCACATCCTGGCCGCCTCTCATTGTCGCGTCCTGCGCCGTCACCCAGTCCAGGGGGAGGGGCGCAGGGAGGGGGGCGAATTGCTCCTTTCCTCTCTCTCGCGGCCCTCCCTCCCGCCCCGGCGGAGTCGTCGGGAGAGAACAATGACGCAAACAACTCAACTCAAGGCGGATTCGACAACGGCTATTATTATTTATCTTTGCCGCGAGGGATTCACTAGGCTTGGAAAGGTCGTCCGCGGGATCGACCCCAAATCCAACGACTGTCCTCCCTTGTCCTTTCTCCTTCCCTGAATTGCGACCTCGCTCTTGGAACAGATGTACTTCGTTTTCACTCGCTCACAGATATTGGCATATTGATGTCAAATATTCTCGAATTAGACCAAACAGACGTTAGGAAATATTTCTTTCACTTTAAAAATGCAGACATTTCACGAATAGTCACTATGGTTTTTACATGTTGACAAACTACTTAGAGGAAATGATGTGTTTCTGCTTTCTGAATATATATATATATATATATATATATATATATACATATATATATACATATATATATTATATATATAAAGTCACTTTCTGGAAAATCCCACGAACGTGCATAATACACGATAATGTAAATGGACTAACCAGTCGACACAAACACAGAAACTGAAACATATAAAGGAGGGACTCACTGGTTCTCGAATTTTCGGTGGTGCAACCACCTTTCTCAAGAGGAATTAGGAACAGAACTCAGTTCTGTTCCTAATTCCTCTTGAATATATATCTATATATATATATATATATATATATTTATATATCCCTCGTCCCCTTCTCTCTCTGCACCAGGTACCCATAAACCTCAGTCATATCTTATCTTCCGAAGAAGACGGAGGTCGAGTCCGTCGAAATTATCAAGATTTTATTGTGAGTGTTCTCTTTTTAAGTGTTCTCGTGCTGTGTGTTGCTGTCTAAGTTTTTTATTCAACACTTCCGTGTTACTTCGAAGAAATCATATATATATATATATATATATATATATATATATATATATATATATATATATATATATATATATATATAAAAGATTGAAATGTCGTTTTATAGAACTTAAAATTTTGGAAATTAAGTGGATAGATAGGAAAATTGATGAAGAAGTATTTTGAAGAGTGGTTGAGATGACAATACACTTGCAAGAAATCTGGGGTTGCCTGATTCTACCTGATGCTTCCCTTAGTGGTGAAAACTGTCTTACAAGCAATTAACGTCTAACGCCACGCCTTTCATGGGGAAAACATATCAGGACAATATACCTTGAACAAAAAGTTCCGGAATAACCACCGTGTGGCGCTCCCATCGTTCCGATTTGAGTTCTGTTTTTTTTGTTCAATTGGTACATCTGTTGTTGATATTCCCTTTAAATCTTAGTGTCATAACTTGACATTTGCAAAAGTTACGTAGCCAAGAGTACATCTGTCTCTGTGTGTGTTGGCGATTTTTTACAATTGCAGAAATTGATTTAAATTTGCAACAACGAACTTGTATTAAATTTTGCGTAAAAAACGGATTTAGTGGCGCACGGACGTTGGAAATGTTGGAAAAGTGTTTCGGCAACGATTCTCTAAAAAAAACGGTCGTTTACCAGTGGCACGAGCGGTTCAGAAGTGGTCGTGAGTCAATCGAAGATGATGAACGCAGTGGCAGACCATCGACATCGAAAGTCGGTGAAAAAATTGATAAAGTAAAAGAAATGTTGGTCAATAACCGCAAATTAACCATCAGAGAAATAGCGGAGGACTTGAACATTGCCTATGGATCCGCCCATGACATGTGGTTAATGATTTGGGTTTCCGTCGTGTAGCAGCAAAGTTGGTGCCAAAAGACCTCAATTTCATGCAAAAAAGAGACCGTGTTGACGTCGCAAAAGACATGATTTGCAAGGCTGAATCCGATCCCACATTCATCAAAAGGATCATTACTGGAGACGAGACGTGGGTTTATGAGTACGACACGCAATCCAGACATCAGGCAAGTGAATGGCGTTCACCAAATGAGCCGAGACCAAAAAAACCACGTCGTTTTCAGTCAAAAAAGAAGGCAATGCTGACGGTTTTCATGGATTACAACGGTGTAGTGCATCATGAATTTTTGCCAGAAGGCCAGACAGTAAACAAAGAGTATTATTTGGGCGTTATGAGACGTTTGCGTGGAGCAATTCGCCGAAAGAGACCAGAAATCGTCGCGCAGTGCGATCATTATTCGTAATTTTTTGACGAAAAATGCAACAAATACCATCCAACAGCCACCGAATTCACCTGATTTGGCTCCCTGTGACTTCTTTCTGTTCAATCGAGTTAAAAAACCATTACGGGGAACGCGTTTTAGCAGCCGAGAGGAAGTAATGGAAAAATCGCAGGAGGCACTGATGGACATACCGAAAACCGAATATAAAAAATGTTTCGAGGATTGGATCAAGCGCTGGCATAAGTGTGTTATCAGTCGATGGGGATTACTTTGAAGGGGACAATATAGATTTAGATGAATAAACTTGTATTTTTAATTTTCTGAATAAATTCCGGGAACTTTTTGATCCAGGTAGAATGTAGATACGCTTTAAAAAACTCGGCTTCCAGAAACGGATGGCGGGGAGATATAATGAGAAAGTTAAAGAGAGGTGTTATTTTGCACTATTTACACCACATTTGAAATATGCCGCAAGTATTAGGGTTCCTAGGGAGAAAATCTGGCAAAATAAATTAGATAAAGTCCAGAGAAAATCCGCTAGATTCGTTAAAAATTGTTATAATAAGAACACGTGTGTGACAGGTCTCTTAGTGGGTTTAGGCTGGGAGCCCCTTGAAATACGAAGAGAACAAGCGACACTCAAACTTTTAGAAAGGTTCAGAACCAAAGAGTTTAACGATGACACAAAAGGAATTATAATTACCCCACACTACTCAGGTAGATCAGACCACAAAGATAAGATAAGGGAGATAGATTCCAATACAGATAGATTCAAATACTCATTCTTCCCCAGAACAATCAGAAATCATAATAGTAAGAATCTGAACTCCATTTAGAAGTATTAAAAACATTTAATCTACATGTCGGAACAAAATTAAGCATTGCAAAGATATCAGATACCTGTGTATGTTGGTTGGTAGTTTGTGTGCATGTGTTTGGGTGTAAGGATTGCATGAATGTATACCATATTTTGTTTATGGACTGTATAAATTTGTGCCTTTTGCATGCGTTTTTTTCATAATTACGGGTGGAGCCTTAACACCCCCCGCCACATACCCTTGCGGCGCCTTGTGGAGTATTAAGTAGATGTAGATGTAATGTCTAGTGAATCACTTATGTTCCTACAAGTTCCACCAAAATTAATCGTATTTAATGATCATATAAAAACCTTTTGGCCGCAATCAATGTATACAACGTAGCAAAAGACAGCAGCAGAGGAGAAAATCCTTGTGAAGAACTGCGAATAATGGAAAAGAGTTAAGACGATCAGAAGTGTGAGGGCAGGGAATTGAAAAGCTTTTAGAAAGTGGAAGATGGAAGGAGAGGAGAACTTGAACGAACTATTCCATGATTTGTGACTTGTCATTATTGACCAATGGCAGGCAATAAAGAAGAACATTCATTTGAGACACCCTCTTGTTTTCACGACCACCGTGCTCTGCAGCTCGACACCACTCGACTGATGACCGATTATTCTCTTTTCAAGTGTTCATGCATTGGAGTTATACATGTCACTCAGTCAGTCATTTAAATACCAAATTTGCAAAACAAGCCTGCCAGGTACCATTTTGAATTCTATATATCTCTTTTTTTCAATGATACAAAAACGCGTCGCGAACAATATATAAGTGGTGTGGTTTTGTGCGTTCCTGGCCGCACATGACAGTCTTATTAAAAAAATAAAGATGTGCTTTTACAGTCTTTAAAAGATAATTTATATAATTTTTTTATTTTAATCCTTTTTGGAATTGGATTGAATAATTTGTTCAGATAAATATAATTTCCTTGGATCCAAAGTTCTTGGCGGTTGTCTCATATAAACGTATATACATATATTTGGGATATATATATATATGCGTATATATGTATATAGTATGAAAATATTCTGGTATTGTTTCCTAATCCAGTAGTTTACTCCAGTGTGCTGATTGGGTCTTATATTTTCATAGCTACAATTAATCGCATTCCAAAAACAAATCTTCCAATCCAATTCCAATATTCACCTGATTAAGATCCCGATCGCCAATCGTTTTTATAGAGCCTTAAGGACCAATTTGTAGTCTGGGCAAGGGGAGGTAGTGCCCCCCAAACTTATCAGTATCACCTAAAACCGCTGACCTCAGCATCACTTTCGGGATAGATGGGGAACGTCTTCGGCAATAATGTCTGCTACACTTCTCCGTTTCACGAAGAGCAAAAGAAGGCTTTTAGTGAAAACATTTTCGAAGAGGGTATCATCATGATGAAAATTTCACTTTCCTTCACATGTTCTTTGTTACAGTCATTAATGCCAGCTCCTCCCACACCCTTCCTTCGTCTCCCTTCTACCGTCTGACCTTCACCCTCACAAGATTCCTCCCTCTCCCGCACAAACCATTTGGAGCATCTCTCCAAAGAATATCTCGTCAATCTAAACAATATTTACTATTATAATTTGTATTACGTGATGCAGTCTGATAACTTAAACTAATGCTTTCCCGTGGGCTATGCCATGCAACTCATACATCGGACACATTAATACACATATTACTATCCTACATTATTATGTTTCATATACTGATATCATTGACTATTTAGGCAATAAAACTTCTATTATTATATCTACAGGTAAATTGACTTCTTGCTACTGTAATTGTACTTGGTTATTTGTATTATTATACCATTAGGATGCATTTATAATTTTCATGTACGAGGTGTGTTCAAAAGATAACGAGAATTTTTTCATTTCGCGGGCTTGGGGAGACCGATTGTCAAACTTTTTTATTATGTTGGTATACATGCCCCTGAAGTATGAAAAAAATTTCAGCTGCTTTCATTGTGGACTTTGTCTGTGACACCCAATAAAGTTAGACGTATTTTATGAGCTCGGCGATTTTCGTTTGTTAAAAGAAATGAATCAAAGAATTTGTATCATATTTTGCGTAAAAAATAAATTGAAGGGTAACAAAGTGTGTGAAATGTTAACAAAGGCCTATGGTGAGTATGCCATGAGTAAATCAAGAGTTTACGAGTGGTATAAGTGTTTCCAAGAAGGCCGTGAAGACCTTGAAGATGACGAACGCCGTCGACGCCCCAGCACATCAACAATCGATGGAAACGTGGACAAAGTGAAATAAATTGTTATGAACGATCGCCGAATCACAATAAGAGATGTCGCTGATGATGTTGGCATATCGATTGGATCATGTTATATGTTCGTTCCAAAATTGTTGAATTTTGAACAAAAACAGCGGTAAATGGAAGTTGCTCAGTAGTCACTAAATGAAGTAAACGACGATGCAGAATTACTGAAACTTTTTATAACAGGTGATGAAACAAAGGTTTATGGATATGACGTTGAAACTCAAGGCTCAATCATCCCAGTGGAGGCATTCTGGCTCGCCAAGAACGAAAAAGGCTCGACAAGTGAGGTCGAACGTGAAGGATATGCTCACTGTATTCTTCGATTTTAATGGCATAGTGCATCATGAATTCCTGCCGCCAGGTCAAACGGTCAATAAGAAGTACTACCTACAAGTTTAACGCCGCTTGCCTGAAGCAATCCGAAAAAAACTTGCAAACCGAAAGAAGCTTGCACGCGTACCCTTCCGGAATCCGCCTACCAGGGAACATTCGATTCCTGGAAAAACCGCTGGCTAATGTGTGTCAATGCTAATGGGATGTACTTCGAAGAATTTAACGCATATTAACAATATCTTAAGTAAATCTAATTTTCCGAAAAGTTTCTCGGTAACTTTCAAAAAAGCCATGTAACATGCCAGCCATGCTGGTTACAAGGTTCGCGTGTTGTACGATACCAGTTTTATTTTCCCATCCAATCCGTTGACCCCAGACAACTAGCCTATACCTGAGGTCTTCATTGTAACTATCTGAGGTTCGTGGACAACAGTCTCACTAAATCTCCCTCCGTCTTCAACTTTCAACGCCTTTCACGGCATCGGTTCGGATTCATAACCGTCCTTCGGAGAATTTGGAGCAAGTCTTTCGGTATCGTGAGAGGAAATTGGAATCATTGGAGCGCCTCTCCCCTCCTACGGGGTGCAAAGGGTATTTTAGGGTTCCGTGTGGCCCTCCGCGTCGGCAGGAAAGGAGAGTCCACTTGTTCCAACGGTGGTGCTCCATGAAGAGCGCAACATGGCTGCGGCAGGAAGGAGAGGGGACACTTTCGCGCTCCCTCCCACCCCACCACGGGATGAAGTTAAAAAAATCACCGTATCCATCGCCTCATTGCTCCTCTAGGTTGAGTGCGCGTCTCCCCCGCCCCCCCCCCACCCACCGCTCTGAATCACCCACTCTGGAACGGGAAGTGGCCAATGTACGCTCATGAAGGTGGCGAAGGCAGCAACGGCTCTCTCGGTATCAATCAGCCTACCAGGGGGGGGGGGGCACATTCCCACCACCTCGGCCAACCTCTCATTCAATTCCATTTCCCATCCACCCCTCGGCCGACGCCGTTTGAAAAAGAACGAATGAGAAAAAAGTTAAAGGCGGGTTTGCGTCTGAAGTTGCATTCGTCATTGCCCACTCGCGCTCGCGCGCATCAGATCCACGGTGGGTGAATATCTATCTATCTATCTATATATATATATATATATATATATATATATATATATATATATATATATATATATATAGCATTAGCGCTGCTGTTTCTAGGCGCGTCGGCCCGGCCTCTCCCCATCCCCGTGTGAGCGGTGTGCTGTTTGCCCTTATTATTGGTGAGCGAGGTCAAAAGCGGCCGCGTGGGGGGAGAATGAGGTGCATCGAATGGGGTCGATTTGCAGAATTGGGTCGTGGGGTTCTCGATCTGGGAACGATTACGCACCACCCCATTCACACCCTCCTTCGCCACCGCCCTCTCTCTCACCCTCTCGCTCCTTTCCCAGCCCATCCCCCTATCCCTCACTCCTTTCAAGCCTCAATGACGGGGCACTCACCCACCCCCCACATCCGCCTCTGCCCCGGTGACCACAGGCGATGTTCCCGTCACCCGACGACGGCGTTCCGGAGACGGCGCTCGTTTAAAGCGGCCGGAAGCGGTTGCGTTGCGAGGGCCCAGCAAAGAGGATAATGTATCCATATCTCTTTTGAACTGTAGCTATGAAATTAAAACTCTGACCTTATCATAGATCCAATCTCGATCTTGAAAAGGTCGAGTTAGATTTTATGGAGCTCCAAAATTTGGCAAGGGTTTCGGGTTTATAGAATTTGTATAAAAAGTATAGGCAACAACTTTTTTTCCTGACGCGTGCATGAAGTGCTGAATTCGATTCCTTATTTAAGAGTGCGCATGATCGCAGATGGCATAGTGGCATTGATAAGATGACTGTGCCCATCATTATCAGGGAAAACTTTGGCGATGCGAAAGATCTGCACTAAATTCATCAAGAAGGTCTTGTAGGACGACCAAGCGAGCAGAGTCGAGAGTATCTGCATGCGAATACCTGCATTGACATCGCGACGATTTCCCAACCCTTTTACAGTCCTCATTTGGCGCCAGCAGACTATTTTCAATTCCCAAAAGGGACATCCTTCCTCTAAGAACACCCTAAGTCAAGCCATCAACGATACTAGGTCGCGTATCCTCAAGGCCCTTACGGAATTTGCCTTCAAGTCGTGGAAAAGCCGCTGGCAAAAGTGCGTCGACCCTCGAGAAGGGATGTACTTTGATGAATTTTGAGGTTTTGTAGCAATATCTGAAATTAATTTATTTTTCCGAAAACTTTACCGATACTTTGAATGCAAACCATGTAGTATGTTCGAAATACTCTGAATGTATGTTTCATGTCAACACTCCTGGTCACCTATGGTCCCAGTAGATCAGGGGCGCTGTAATTTAAACTCCTATAAACTACTGAACTGTTTTGTCAACACCCGACAACTTGCCTTCTTACTGACTTTTAGAATGCATTTTTCAGATGTTCTCCCACGACAAAAATTGTTGTATCACAATTATTGATTTCAATTATGGCCTTTAGTAATGGTAGTATCTATAGACAAAACTTTGCTTATTGTTTCATATTGTGCCTTGTAAGCAACATACCACACTGGGACTACTCATGATCACTTGGATATGTGCATTATTGATGATATGGAAAACGTTTCTAATAATTTCCAGGCCCTGACTATGACTACACCTCCACCTGTTATTAGTTTAACGTCCATATGCCTTCCCTTCGACCTATATCACCTTGGGTAGCTCAGCATATGAAGACTCTATTGGCCTATAAAATTAGATTGTTTTAGCAGAGAATAAATATATTTAATATTTTAATTTTTATGTTTATTTTATTTTTTATTATGTTTATTTTTTATTCATATATTTAAGATGTCGTTAACATTGTCCGACCGCGGTAGAGTCATATTCTGGTCAAAATTAGTCTTGTTTGTACGAGAATGTTCACCCCCTGCCACACACCCAGCATTGGCTTGCAGGGTACTAAAATATCTAAATGCCTCCGGACGAAAATTTTCACGTCATAGAAATGGTCCTTCCTTCATTTAGGCCCTGAATGGAACAACTTCTGATCTCCTCAATCCAGGGCCCTTTTCCTCCGCCAACGGCCGTTGAAACCAATCTCGGCGCTCAATTCCTCTTTCGGATGTACCGAGCCCTTCTTCGTGCCGCGGCGAGAGGTCGGACTAAGCGAAGGCGGTGTGTTCCCAGGAGATAGGAAATGTCCAACTTTCCACACACCAGCCCCCTCCCTTCTCTCTCGCTCTCCCTCAACACTCCAATAAAATGGCATACCTAATCAATAAATCGATTTATATCCACTGGAAGCCATTCTCCCCGGAATTATATTGGCTATTGGCATTTTTCCGACATGTTCTCTCCTCCCTCGACGACGACGCAGCCCTCACATGCCACGTCGCGCCCCGGTCCGCCCGCTGAGGACCGCTTCGGGAGGAAGACTTTCCCCCGCCACACCTACTCGCTGGCTCTTTCATCCCCGCCCCCTTATCCACGTCTCACACCTTGGCCTCCACGCACCCTGCTCCTGCTGACTCTGTGTGGGCCATCATTATTACGTTGCAAACGGAAAGAGAGTTTATTTTCCTTGTAATCCCAACTTATCTCTTCACTCTTCGATTTTTATATTAACGCAGTGTACTAATGCTTTCTAAATGAAAAGAAACGAATGAAAGAAAAATAATACAAATTTGAAGCGCTAACAAAATACCAATTTTAAATTTAGTGGTACTAAATGCGTGATTTAGTACGGATATACCTTTAATCTCAGGTGGACTCATGTGAATAATAAATAAACCAATTTCCATGACTAATTCCACGGTAAACGCTTGCACAAGAAACCCACGAAGAAACACAATACCACAGATTGAGCATGGGGCAATTGCCAAGAGTTCGGCGACCTAAATCAGAGAGCAGGGAGGATTTATGCTCTCAGGCTCGTCTTTTCCTGCATCATCGAGCTAAGGAAATTGCTAACTATGGTGTACAACGAAGAGCAAAATACCTGTAAGAATCTCTTTGAAAAACCAGCCTCGAGTGGGGGGCTAATATGAGCATTAAATCCGTTTTAGCTCACCGATAAATGTCTGGGGTTGAATGAATGGCAGGGGGTTCCTCTGTCATTCGTTTCCAGTTTGAATTCAAATGAAATCGACTCCTACTCTTTCGAGAACGTAGTAATTCTCTTCCAGGCACTTAAGTACCATTTTATGTCAAATGTGAATTTTATTAGGCTGTTTATTTTTATGTAAACTGGAGTCAAGTCGCAAGATGTCTAGCAGATTTAAATCCCCCTTGGTTGCATATTTTCAGAGAAGTGAATAACTAATGAATTTTAACCGCTTTGGAATCAAATCTATTAAGAAAACCTTCATGGAATAAAATCTTTTTAGGAAATTACCTTTCTTAAAAACTCCTAACAATAAGTACTTCCCAATTTCCAATTCCTAGAGATATTTGATAAGAAATATTCTGGCTCCAACTATTGCCTCCATGATAGTTTATTTCAAGAGAGTTTCAAATCCAAAAATCTTGAAATTCGAATTAAATTTCTAAAGTTTTAAATGTTCGCTCTAAAATACAAAATAATAAAATTTGTGAAATTGTTTGCAGCAAAATTTGCATTTTGCTCGATCGGTTTAGCACATATTAAATAGTTCCTCTTTTCCTTTGCCTTAAATTGTTCCTTTCTGCCACTGTAACAATAAAATAATACACTATTTAATGCAAGTAGAAAACGAAACATTCAACTTTGTTGAAATATGGATGTATTTCTTATGAGAACACTAAAATTGCCCCCAATAAAGAGACTAAATAGACTGATTCAAAGCCTGTCTGATGATGTGGAATCTCCTTCCTAGATATTTTCAAGGCGAGAGGAAGATACATGGGGCATATTGTCTTGTCTAATAGAATGAATAAGAATCCGCAAATTCACCCTCAGGTGGGAATAAATTATTTTACGGTTGATTTAATGAGTTTGGGAGGAGTCATCGGAATGATCTTGTAATATGCCTCGCAATGAGACCCTCCGACCTTCAACTCTTTCCCTGCACCCTCGCCGCAGTCTTCCAGAGAGGAGGGGCTAGTGGTGATGAATGCGACGCATTATTCTCGTCCACGCGGAGATGCCCAATGATTCTCGCCTCCGTCGCACTTCTACGGGATGAATGGACGAGGCCGGCGGGCCCCGGGGCGACTCGAAATATATCGAGTGAGAGAATCTCCCCAATGAAAGTACTTTTTCTTCGACCAAAGCGTTGTTTTCGACGCGAAAGTGAAATGCTCAGTGAATCACTCCCGAGGAAATATTGCTAGCCATCACATCGCGATCCACCCACTAACCTCGTCTGACCTTTCCCTTCCATGCTCCGCGCACCACTATTTATGACCCGCTCACCAGAAGTAGCCCACATTGTTATAAAATTATCGAGCGCGCATTGAAAATTGCCGCGTGTGGTTGTACATATTTACCTGTTTGGACTTTCAAATGCGAACAATATAGGATCGGTTTCGTCGTAATATAAGAGATCCAATCAGTCGTGACGAAGACCTTGCAAGAGGTCCCCGAAGATGCCTCCCAGGGCGCGTACCGGTCACGGCAGAGTGGCTGGAAAAATGTGCAGAGGCCCAAGGACAGTACTTTGAAGGATTCTAAGTGTTTTTGCAAATCTGTTCAATAAATTACTATAAAAAATACTTGCCTTACATTTGGAACGCACCATGTATGACTACGAAATAAGGTTACCTGATGAACCAACGACGACACAAAACCCTGGTCGAACATGGTACAAATTGATTTCTGTGGAAAAACACGTCAGAGTTGTCCTTATTTATCATTCAGAAATTCCAACGTATAATTTGCGAAATCATTAATTAGTCACTTTAATTTTCAGATAGCATGGATTTAAAAACTTTTCAAGTGCTTAGCATGAAAAGAGCTTTCTTGGGAGCAAAAATAAAGAAGCGAAATTTGGTTCACTTGATAAGTGTCACCACCGCCCTCTTTTCGCCGTATGCACGCGGCAAGAGGACGCCGGCGCCTCGTCAAGGTGGACGCAATCCAGGGCCAGTCACGGTCGTTAGAATCAAAATTCAGAGCCACCGCCGTCGTCTCCGAAAATTGATGCAATTCCCCACCGCTCCATGTTTAGTAATGTGTACCGATTATTACTGCACAAAGGCGCCCAATAGGCGGCGAAATATCGCTCCACCTGTGCTCTGCACGCTGGCACGTCTAAGGGAAATGTGCGCCGCTTCATTTATGCGACGGTTGGTAGCAGAGGGATACATTGACTAAGCACACAAACGTCGTTATTACTTGCTAACCTACTTCCAATAACGAAATATCACTCTTCATATTTCGTAAACCATTTTGATAGATTCCGTAAATCGCCTCTATCCAATTTTAAATAATTTGCAACAATAAAGAGCTAACACGTACCTCATAGAAATAATGATTATAAACGCAATAAATACATAGACGACGTACTACAATCGACCCTTTCCATAAATAAATCCTCCATGCATATTTTGATTATCCAATGTTAGGAGACCTTTGTCCACAATAAGTTATATATATTTTTTTATTGAGTTTGGCCAGCTATGGACCGCAAACAATGACCTCAAAACCTCTGGTTATTCTTCTTTCTTTCTTCCCAGTAGGTCATCTTATATCCTCCCCTACTGTTCGTCGTTATTCTTCGGTCCACACCCTCTTTGTTTTTCTGTTGGATTTTGCTCTTCAGTAAATCTTTTATTGTCAATAAGTATTCTGCACCTCTCCCTGCTGTGAACCACTTCCTCCGTAATTCCAATATTTTCCACATCCCTCCTGGTCTCCTCTAACCATCCTGTTGGGTGCTTTAATTTTGAATCAAGTCCCGGTCGAGGAAGATATTTTTACATTTGTGATCTATTCACATCCGCCATCCCCACCCCTCTTGTGTTCGTCCTTTATGTGTGTTCCTTTCCCATTGTCCTTATCTCTATTTCAATGTGAATGAATATTTATTCGCCGTATGGCGGTATTTCGTGTTTGAATGCGTATATATGTATGTGTATATATAAATACTGTATATATATATTATGATTACCACCTACAACCTATCGTACTCTCATTGCCCTCCTTCACAAAAGACACGTATCACTTCCTCCACCGTTTAAACTCTGTCTCCATTCCCTCCACCTCCAACCTGCTTATGGCCACCATCGACGTCACCTCCCTCTATACTTCTATTCCCCATGCAGAAGGCCTATCCTCCCTCCGACACTATCTTTCTCTACGCCCCCCACCCCAGTGCCCCTCGACTAAATTTCTCCTCAATCTCTCCACTGTCGTCCTGACTAAAAATGCATTCTCTTTCCAAAACTGTTTTTATCTCCAAACGAAAGGCACAACGATGGGAACGAGGATGGCGCCATCGTAGGCCAATCTCTTCATGGGCCACCTTGAAGAGAATTTCCTTTCACAGCAACCCTTCAAACCTCTTTTCTGGGTCCGCTACATTGACGACATTTTTATGCTCTGGACACACGGCTCTGATTCTCTTGACAATTTCTTATCGGCCTTAAATTCTTCTTTCACTGTTAAATTCACTTCGTCCATTTCAGACTCCACCATCACCTTTCTTGACACAGACATCTCAATTCATAATAACAAATTCACCACTTCAGTACACATCAAAGAAACTAACCATCAACAATATTTACACTATACTAGTAGTCATCCTTCTCATACCAAACGCTCAATTCCCAACTCTCTCTCTATCCGCGGACATCGGATTTGCAACACCACAGCTACCCTCAACAAATACCTGCACAATCTACACCATACTCTCCACAAACGCGGTTACCCAGAAAAGCTCCTACAGGATAAAATCTACCGCTCCACCCGACCACACACACCACAGAATAACAACCCCACATCTGACGCTGAACTCAACCTTTGCACAACCTATTTCCCCGGATCCCACAGACTGAAAACCATTCTCAAAGAACTTTATCCTATATTACATGACAATGACGCGACCACATCCTTACTGCCCCAATGCCCCTCTGTCGCTTACAGACGACCAGCCAACCTCAGAAACCTTCTGAGATCCACCAACCCTTTGACACCCCGCCCTGACAAATTTCCACATATTTCCCCTACCTGCAATCGCCCCCGATGTAAATGTCTCCTAATCAGATCTGCTCCCCTCTCCCCACATCCCCCCATTGTCCCTTCACCCCGTTCCCACGCTAATTGCCTCCCAAAAAATATTATCTATCTCTTGTCGTGCAAACAATGCACCTCATTCTACATAGGCGAATGCATTACCCCATTATCCATCCGAATGAACAATCACCGTCACTCATGTAATTCTGCTTCACTCTCTTCTCTTCCTATCCCTTTACACGCAGGTTCACAAAACCTATCATTTGACGAATGCTTTTCCTTAACAGTTCTAGAATCCCTACCAGATTAAGCCACCAACATAGAGGTGAGAACTCGCGAATCCGCATACATCCTATATTTCCGATCCTTTAAAATTCCCACCCTTAAGCGCCATCTTTAATTTCTTTCCCAACAGTCCCTAAACCTTCCGCCCCCCTTCTCGCTTTCCCAGGCTCTCTTCCCTCAAAACCTCTCAGTCTGACCTGAAGAAGGCCTCGGAGTAGACCGAAAGCTCAAATCATCTACAGTGTGAGTGTCCTTTTACGTGTTATCTGTTTTATTCTGTGTTCTATTGTGCCGTCCAAAAGTAATATATATATAATATATATAGATATGTATACATAATATATATAAAACTTTTTTGGAAAACCCACAAACGTGTAATGTAAATTCACTGAGCCTTCCTACCACTGCTTTCGGGCCCTCCTCTGCCTCAGTTCTGTTCCTAATTCCTCTTGAGAAAGGTGGTTGGACCACCGAAAATTCGAGACCCAGTGAGTTTTTCCTCTTTTGTGTTTTGGTTTCTGTGTTTGTTATGACTTATCAGTGAATTTAATATATATAAAATATATATAGATATGTATATATAGTATATAGAAAATATATATAGATATGTATATATAATATATATATATATAATATATTTTATTAGGTAATCTACCGGTTAGGGTAGGTTTTTGGATGGACACAACTAACAAATAAAAATTTTGTAACTCCTAACAAAACCCAATCCAGCAAACTAATCTACATCAGGTCCCTCTTCACCTCTGTGTACTTCCTTCCTCCCTTCATCCCGCCCAACATCCCTATCCTGTTCCTGCCCTTACCTCGCTTGCCCAACATTCTCCCCTCTATTACACTCATCAACATTCCACTACCGCCTAATACGCCTTTCATCCATTTTTCCTGCCTCCATAGGATTTCTCTCAACAAACCCCTCTCCTCACCCACCATCTCCAGTACTTCCTCATTTGTTTTCCTTTCGGTCCATTTAACCTTCTCCATTCTTCTCCACACCCACATTTCAAAAGCCTCCAATCTACGTCTATCCTCCTGCTTCAGTGACCACGTTTCCGCTCCATATCAGAGTTTTTACGAGTCTTGTCTTAACATGTCTACTCAACGACCCCGTCATCAACTCCCTCCTCCTTGAGAAAGCCTCCTTGCCTAGCGCAATTCTTCTCCTTACCCGCTCTATTTTTTCCCCGCCTATTTTAATATTTAGCTTACCCTTTTTCTTTCTGTAAAATCGCATAATCTTTGTTTTATTAATATTGATTCTCATCCTATATTTATCGCACTGAACCTCCAATTCACTCAGTAATGCTTGCAACCCCTTGGCTGACTGAGCAACTAATGCTTGGTCATCAGAGCGAATTCGATAAACGATTTTACGAATTCCCCTCCAACATTCATTCCTACCTCCAGTTCTTCCCATGCCTCTTTAATCATTTCCTCCACATATACGTTGAACAGCACCGGTGACAATGGGCAACCCTGCCTTACACCTATTCCTAACACGGCCCATCCGGACTCTCTGTTCCCCACTCGTACTTGAGCAGTCATAGACATGTACAGGTATATATATATATATATATATATATATATATATATATATATATATATATAATTGCTCCTGGTAGGGTCACCCATGCCAGATAGGTCGAAGGTTAGGAGCCAGACGAAAGGTAGTCCACGCAGCGACTGTTCCTCAGTGTGGCGGCTGCAAAGGCGTCTGACCCCAGTGGGGCGGCCATTAAGTTATGGTGTCATGTTTAAAACACTATTGAGGAATGCAACGGGAAACCACCTCAATTATCATTCCCAAGAATGTAATGATGGGCACTATAGAGAATGTGCTGGCTACTACGGGACTCGGGCCAAGCGGCCGTGTGTCGTGTCCGGCAGCGGGGGAGTCAAGGCTTCCGCGGTCGTCATCCCACGAAACCCTTGCAGGGAAGAAATAACAGCAGCAGGACAGAAGACGCAGAAGAAGTCGAAAGTAGTTAGAATAGGAACATAGAACGTCAGGACAATGTTGAGGACAGGCAAATTAGGGAATATTAAGCGAGAGATGGAAAGAGGTAATATAGATGTTTTAGGTCTCTGCGAGGTGAGATGGAAGGATAGCGGAAATTACTGGAGTGACACTTATAGAGTAATATATAGCGGAGGGGACGAGAGCCAACGAGGGGGTTCCGTAATATTAAATAAAGGGGTAGGAAGAAGCGGAGTCAACATAGAGCAAGCCACTGATAGAATTTTACTCGTAGAGATTAAAGCAGATCCGACGAACTTGGTCATTGTTCAGCTATACATGCCACCGAGATACCACAAGGAGGAAGAAGTCAATAGGATGTACGATGAGTTAGAGGATATAATCGCGAATGTTCCTGCAGGGAAACATTTGATAGTGATGGGGGATAGAATGTGACGGTAGGCGAAGGAAGAGAGGGTGGTGAGGTGGGGGAATATGGGTTAGGCACGAGGAATGAACGCGGGGAGAAAGCAATTGAATTCTGCAGGAGACAGGGGTTAGTCATCACTAACACATGGTTTAGACACCACAAAAGGCGTAGGTATGCATGGAAAATGCCAGGTGACTCAGAAAAGTATCAGTTAGATTATATTATGGTTAGGTACAGGTTTAGGAACAGTGTGATTAATTCGCACAGTTTCCCAGGAGCGGATGCGGACCCTGACCACAATTTAGTAGTTATAAAATGCAACGGCCGTTTCAAGAAGATAAGGCAAGGGAGGCGGGTTTGGAAAAAGAATTTAGAAGCATTAAACGTATTAACGAGGAAGGAGTATCAGCAGGCTGAGGACAGAATGATGAACGACGGTAAAGAACTGAGTACTATCGAAGAAAAATGGGAATGTATCAAGCAAGGGATATCGGAAGCTGCAAAAAACACTATAGGAACCGTTAACGGGAAAAGGATAAGGAAGCCATGGGTAACGGATTACAAAATTGCAACGATGGAGGAGAGAAGAAGATGGAAGAATGTAAACACAGAGTTAGGCAAAATGAAGTACAAAGAGTTAAACAATAAATTGAGAAGGGCCACAAATAAAGCAAAAGAAGAATGGTGGAAAACGCAATGCGAGGATATGGAAAGTTTACAGAAGAAGGGTAAAATTGGTGCTCCATACAGCAAGGTTTGGTTATTATCGGGAAGTAAGAAGGCAAGATCTGTGATAACATTTAAAGATAAGTGGGGTAAGATAATAATTGAACCAGATAAAATCCAAGAGAGATGGAAGGAATATATAGAAAAACTGTACGGTAGAGAACTTAGGCCGACAAGGTTAGGCATAGAAATGGATCATGACGTAGAAGAAGACAGCTTAGGTCCAGGCATACTCGACGATGAAATAGAAAGAGCTTTACAGGAGATGAAACCAAATGAGGCCGTGGAGGTAGAAAGCATTCGTGTGAAACCATTGAAATGTCTAGGAAAAGGTGGGAGGAAGACTCTATATGGACTGATTCGTAGTATCTATGAGGAAGGAATATGGGCGGAAGATTTTGTGAGATCAGTGTTAGTTCCTATTCCGAAAAAGGTAAAGGCTAAATCATGTGAGGATTACAGAACAATAACTTTGATATCCCACGCAGCTAAAGTTATTCTCAGGACCATCAACAAAAGGATAGAGAATAAGGCAATTGATTACTTAGGGAATGATCAGTTTGGGTTTAGGAAAGGAAGAGGTACGCGTGATGCAATTGGAGTAATGAGATCACTAATCGAGAGGAATATGGAATACAATCAGCACGTATTTGCCTATTTCGTAGATTTCGAAAAAGCGTTTGATAGAGTGAAATGGGAAAAATTAATGCGTGTATTGCAGAAAATAGGAATGGATTGGAGGGACAGGAGACTGATCCGCAACCTGCACATGTCTCAGACTGCTCAGGTGCGAGTGGGGAACGGAGAGTCCGGATGGGCAGTGTTAGGAAGAGGAGTAAGGCAGGGTTGTCCATTGTCAACGGTGCTGTTCAACGTATATGTGGAGGAAATGATTAAAGAGGAATGGGAAAAACTGAAGGTAAGAATGATAGTCGGAGGGGAATTCGTAAATTGGGTTAGGTTTGCTGATGACCAAGCATTAATTACTCAGTCAGCCAAGGGGTTGCAAGCATTGCTGAGTGAATTGGAGGTTCAGTGCGATAGATATGGGATGATAATCAATATTAATAAAACAAAGGTTATGCGATTTTCCAGAAAGAAAAAGGCTAAGCTAAATATTAAAATAGGCGGGGAAAAAATAGAGCAGGTAGAGCAGTTTACATATCTCGGAAGTGTTTTGGACCAATACGGTCAAAGTGGTAGGGACGTAAGGAGAAGAATTGTACTAGGCAAGGAAGCTTTCTCAAGGAGGAGGGAGTTAATGATGGGGACGTTGAGTAGGGATGTTAAGACAAGATTCGTAGGTCGAACGGTCGAACTTACGGTCGAAGGGATCACGAGTATAAGACTAGAGAGATAGACTGCATGACTAACAGGTTTAAAATGTCATTTTTTCCAAAAACGATAAGGGACCAGAATTCTTGTAGTCGAAATTCCCCAGGAGTTAGTCCATTACAATAAGTATTAACGTATAGGTTAGGGACTGCGCAAGGATATATATATATATATATATATATATATATATATATATATATATATATATATATATATATATATATATATATATATATATATATATATATATATATATATATATATATATATATATATATATAGTGGGTCGCGGTGGTCTAGTGGGTAGAGCGTTGGACTACTGACCGGAGGGCCCCGGGTTCGATTCCCGGGCAAGGCACTTTGGGCACCTGCAGCTCCACCCAAGCTAGTTGATTTTTCGGGTACCAGGTTTTCCTGGGAAACCATAACCGGCACAGGGAAAGGAACTGGCCCCCCTACCCCGATGTGTGAATATTCACACGCCGTTGGGCTTGGTACACGGGTGAGCTCTACCATCACCTACTAAACCGACCTTCGGGTTGATTACTGTGTTTATGGTTTATGATTATATGTATATATATATATATATATATATATATATATATATATATATATATATATATATATATATATAAATTCACTGATAGTCATAACAAACACAGAAACCAAAACACACAAAAGAGGGACTCACTGGTTCTCGAATTTTCGGTGGTCCAACCACCTTTCTCAAGAGGAATTAGGAACAGTCTGTTCTGTCTGTCTGTGTCTGTTCCTAATTCCTCTTGAGAAAGGTGGTTGGACCACCGAAAATTCGAGAACCAGTGAGTCCCTCTTTTGTGTGTTTTGGTTTCTGTGTTTGTTATGACTATCAGTGAATTTACATTACATGTTTGTGGGTTTTCCAAAAAAGCGTATATATATATATATATATATATATATATATATATATATATATATATATATATATATATATATATGTATATATGTGTGTATGTATGCATTCGATTTTACAGGAAGAAAAAGTCTAAGCTAAATACTAAAATGGGCGGGGAAAGAATAGAGCAGGTAGAGCAGTTTACATATCTCGGAAGTGTTTTGGACCAATACGGTAAAGTGGTAGGGACGTAAGGAGAAAAATTGTACTAGGCAAGGAAGCTTTCTCAAGGAGGAGGGAGTTAATGATGGGGACGTTGAGTAGGAATGTTAAGAAAAGATTCGTAAAAACTTTGATATGGAGCGTAGCTATGTACGGCGCGGAAACGTGGTCACTGAAGCAGGAGGATAGACGTAGCTTGGAGTCTTTTGAAATGTGGGTGTGGAGAAGAATGGAGAAGGTGAAATGGACCGAAAGGAAAATAAATGAGGAAGTACTGGAGATGGTGGTTGAGGATAGGGATTTGTTGAGAGAAATCCTATTGAGGCAGGAAAAATGGATGAAAGGCGTATTGAGCGGTAGTGGAATATTGACGAGGGTAATAAAGGGGAGAATGATGGGCAAGTGAGGAAAGGACAGGAACTGGATAGGAATGTTGGACGGGATGAAGAGAGGAAGGAGGTACACAGAGATGAAGATGGACCTGATGTAGATTAGGTTGCTGGATTGGGTTTTGTTAGGAGTTACAAAATTTTTATTTGTTAGTTGTGTCCATCCAAAAACCTAGCTTAACCGGTAGATTACCTAGTAATAATAATATATTATAAGGACTGAGTCCTGACTAATCTTCAGAAGAAAACGAAGTTCGGGTCCGTCGAAATTATCAAGATATAACGTGTGAGTGTTTCTTTTATGTGTTGTCATGTTGTGTGTTGCTGTCTAAGTTTTTTATTTAACACTTCCAATCACTTCGAAGAAAACGTCTATATATATATATATATATATATATATATATATATATATATATATATATATATATATATATATATATATATAATTCATTTTTATAAAATTAAGGGTTTGCATGCAACCACGCTGTCATTCGTCCAACAATATTCAAACACCATTTGCAATATGCCCAGTGTAGGACTTTCGATATTTATTCCGCCATTTTCAGGATAGTAGCTATTTCAGCTAATCTGAAATTTCACGCTAATTCGATGAATCACAACGGTCAGTATAAATTAAAATGAGTTAACGGAAAGAATTTTGTAGATATAGCATGCTCGGAGATTGTAATAATTAATAATAATTTAATGGGTAATTGGTTCAACTGCTACATATACTGTAATGAGGGAAGAATGAATAAATTACTACGTGCGGCAAAAGATGTTTGCTTTTGTTTTTCCCCTAAGTTATTATTTTCCTTAGTTCTTTGTACCTCCTTCGTAGCGTTTTGTATTTATCTTTACTTCCTACCCAGATCCAACATTCTCCCTCTAATACTGAATACAATATACCAAAATTACCTCTCAAAATTTTTCTTAATCCAATATTTCTGCCATTTCTGATTTCACTTAACAACTTTCTTTCTCGTCCCACGACAAATATTTCAAACTTCTTCTTTAACCGTTCTCTTCCCAAATTTCTTCATCCCTTGCATGAAAGATCAGATCCATGCAGAGCTGCGCTCCACACTGAATTCTTTATTGGCCTTTCCAATATCTCTACTGAGACTGAACCTTCAATTTATTTCTTCTAAATAAAATTGTGAAAGTAATAGTAAATATAGTAAAATTCTCTGTTGAATTACTTTCCAAAATTCATTAAATGGATTGCCGTTACCGTCTGGGAATTTTGCGTTAGTATTATCCTCAATTTTTTCAAATATCAAAAGTATTTTATATTAAAGAGCAATAGAGCACGTAGTATATAATACATTACCATTACAATCATTACCCATCTCTCCGTTTCCAGTAAAGTAGTTATAAGCAAATGCCTGCGTTCTATGAGAGTAGATAATTTTTCTAATATACTTTTCAATGGGAAAAGAATATTAATGAAAACGTCTGCCAGGATGAGGTACCCTTAGTACCGAGATATTAAAAAGAATGGTAAAGGATTCTTGGCGGACAGCAGAATGAGTCTCTATTAGGACGGGTGAAGAGGGACGGTTGCTGTCGAATCAGCACTGATTCGCGTCCCTTACAACTGCGACCATTACAGGGTCCGCGGAAATGGGTTTTTAATCATACAATTGCCTCATTGTAGGGAATAATTCCATTAATGTACAGATTCTTATTCATATTCTTCACTAAGAATTCGATGTGGGATCTAAATATAATGTATTTCACTTATTTCCTGCTTAAGCCCATTACTTTCTGCATCGCTTGTTTCAAGCTTTTCCGTGGCTTTTCTTTAAAGTCGAATATCGCTGTGGGAGCAGCTCATCGCATTTCAAAATACGAGGATCACTCCCTACTCGACTAACTAAGAGCGCAGGAAGTCTTTGGTAAACCGCTGGGAAAGCAACAGTGATCCGAAGCTCTCCTTCACTCGATAAGCGTCTCCGAAGAGGTAAACTAAAAGGAGCTTCAGATGCCCACGCTCAAGTCTCCTACCCTCCCCAAAAAACCTAAATGCTAATCATATTGAAAGGACGGAGTAATGACAATTTTTCCCACCATCAAAGCAAATGTTAGGGAACTGAAAGACCAAACAAGAACCGAGCAAAAATCAGTGCCAAAACCTCAAACTTCTTTTTACTACCCCGCAACAATGCTACCTTTTTTGCTTTGTTTACTTCGCTGTAAACAAAAATATTACCTTCTGTAACTTTTTGATGAAATTATTATCATTTTTCCTAACTTATCGCATTTATATATTATTTTAGCTTTTTCATTGAATTTCATTATACATATCATCCATGTTAAGTAAAAAGTATCTCCAGAGTGAAAAATATATTTCCATAGTTTAGATCAATGTTTATATAAATAATTGCAATTTTTTATACATTCTCATCAATTTAAGATTTTCTCCATGGCTTTTTGAAATAATTATTTGGGATTTTAAAGCATTTTTTATGATATTTCCGCTTTGCATTTTTACATTTTCCAAAGATTTCGTACTCTCTCATGACTAGTGCCCATTTAAATTTTCAGCTTGTCAATTAGCAGCAGAAGGGTAGCTCTCATTTCAGAGCAAAATAAGATATAGGACAAAATCAACGAGGCATCACATAATGAGGAAAGACTAGAAAATCCGCTCGAGGGCGGAAACCTCGCCTCCTGCCCTACGCCCTCTCCCTCCCCTTAGAGCAATGGACTTGGGGGTGAGGGCTTTCACGAAACCCGGGGACAGGGGCCGAAAGGTCAGAGGTGGCAAGGAGACTGCGTCCAGAAGAGGAAAGGGAGAGTGGATTTGTTCGGGGCGGGAAGTCGGGCCCGATCCACCTGGATGGCGGTGATCCGATCGCCTTAAACTGAGTTAGAGGGTGAGGAGAGTCCATGGGGTTATTTTAGTCATCTCTCTCACCTGTTATTCTGCGTGAGTAGGAGGAAGAGGAATTGCCCATGAAGGTGGAAAAATCTGGAAACGGGAGGGGGGGTGAGGCGATGGGCGGGGGTATGGAAGGAAAGGAGATAGACTACCATTTCTGGCAGTCTACCGTATAAGGTGGGGTTCTAGATGGGCATAAACTGGACATTGCTACATCTCTTAGCTTCGCCTAGCAAGACAAATCATACTAGAGTCAAATCTTTTTCAATTCCGCTAACCTTCCAGCCCCTTTCATTCCGTCCAATAAGGCCTTCCAATTCCCTTCAATTCGATGTGAATGATGGTTGAGGCCGAGACTTTGTGGAAATCCATTGCGAACAGGAGTTTAGAATTAACTTTGCAGCTTCCACATAAAATAACTTATTTTATTTTCTACTAGTTTCGCTACACTGTAGCATCTTCAGGAACGTACGTTCAAGTACGTTCCTGAAGATGCTACAGTGTAGCGAAACTAGTAGAAAATAAAATAAGTTATTTTATGTGGAAGCTGCAAAGTTAATTCTAAACTCCTGTTCCCTTCAATTCGTCTAATTCCTTTCCTCCCAATAGTTCGTCTGCCTAACGTCATTTTTTTCATCACTGTCCTCACATTCTATCCATAACTAAAATGCTCCGCTTCCACCTCTCTTGACTCCTATTTTTTTCAGCAATCCTTTTTGGGGGGTTTCCTTTTTGTTTCCTTTTTTCTCAACATCCTTTCTGACCTCGGTTCATACTAAACCAACTAATAAGCAAAAACACCTTCATTTTAACAGCTGCCATCCCTACCATACCAAACGCTCCCTCCCTTACTCCCTCTCTATCCGAGGGCACCGTATTTGCAACCATCCCGAATACCTCAACAATTATCTCAACAACCTTCACCTCTCCCTTCTCCAATGAAGATACTCAGATTCTCTCCTCAATAAAAAAATCCTTGAACATTCCTACACCTCCAATTCTCCCTCAACCACAGACTTCCACCCTCCCTCAATATGTATTACCTACTTCCCTGGTATTCAGTCCCTCAAGTTCATCCTCAAAGACACTATAGTACACTCCATCTTTAAAAGCCACAACGTTTCATCCAACCTTCTTCCCAAATGCTCCTCTGTCACCTTCAAACGGCCCGCCAACATATCAGATCTCCTCAAATCCACCAAGCCTCTTTCCAAATCCCCTCCCACCCCCAGAATCACACCCACTCCTTGCTATCGAGGGAGATGTAAAACCTGTCCTATTTTTACCTTTCCACCCATCTCCATCCCACCTTTTAACTCTCTACCACCTCCTCATGCACATCTCAGAATGTCGTCTATCTTCTGACATGTAACCTCTGCCCGGCCTTTTGCATAGGCCAATTCTCCACACCCCTGAACCTCAGGATAAACAATCATCGCGCCTCGTGCAATCTCTCTTCCCCATCTGCGGGTCTCCCCATCCCAAAACATGCTTCCCACTACAACACACCCTTCAACCAGTGTTAGTGTTTCCGTTCTAGCGTCCCTTCCCACATCCGATAACCCTATAAAATTAAAAACCATGGAAATGGCATTCACTTGGCTTTGCAAAGCCTGTCAACATCCGGGGCTCAATGTCGTTCACTAATAAGAAAGGGTTGAAGTGGAAAGGTGTGGAATTGATTCATCTCGGAGAGAAAAATACTTTCTCCATCCGCATACATTTTGTTTTTCGTAGCCTTGGTTTTAACTTAATAAGACCCGATGACGACTGTGAGATAGCACCTGGGTCTTGGATGTTGTAGTATGTGTGGTTAAACAAATTGTTTTCTTTACCGGTCGTGAATTAGATCCACATCCTCCCTCTCACTCCTATCTTATCTCCGCTCCCCTCAGGCCTCCCTTCTCCCTTTCCTCTTCCCCAACCCTTTCTTTCACCCCTCCCCTACCACCCGTTCTCACCTTCCCCCATACCCTTCTCTCTCTCACACATACCTCACATCCCCTATACCAGCAGGCAGTATCTTCTGAGGAAGACGGAGCAAAACTCCATCGAAATTATTAAGAAATGACGTGTGAGTGTTATTTGTTGTGTCCTTATACTGTTTGTTACTGTCCAAGTTATAAATAAATAAATAAATATATATATATATATATATTATAATATATTATATAATATATATATTAATATGTTAATACACAATATGATAATACATATAAGTATAAAACACAGTAATCAACCCGAAGGTCGGTTTAGTAGGTGATGGTAGAGCTCACCCGTGTACCAAGCCCGACGGCGTGTGAATATTCACACATCAGGGTAGGGGGGCCAGTTCCTTTCCCTGTGCCGGTTATGGTTTCCCAGAAAGATCTGGTACCCGAAAAATCAACTAGCTTGAGTGGAGCTGCAGTTGCCCAAAGTGCCTTGCCCGGGAATCGAACCCGGGACCCTCTGGTCAGCAGTCCAACGATCTACCCGCTAGACCACCGTGACCCACACATATAAGTATATATATATATATATATATATATAAACACACAAACACTAAGACAACAAACACCACACACATAGAAACATAAAAGAAGGACACTTACATTGGATATTTACGTTTCGACGGCACGGCCGTCGTCATCAGAATGCCGTTGTCGGGGAAGAGCGAAGAGGACATGTGCAAGAGAAGGGTGACGGGAGGAGAGGTAAGGGGCCAATGGGAAGCGGACAAGGTGGGGGAGGGGGAAATGGCAGGGGGCGGTAGAGTTGCCGCGGTAGGGGAAGAGCTGGAAGGTCCCGGTCGTGAAGCGGCCGGGCCTTCATGTTTCTATGTGTGTGGTGTTTGTTGTCTTAGTGTTTGTGTGTTTGTGCGTCGCCGGAGAGCGTCATTTCCAAGAGTATATATATATATATATATATATATATATATATATATATATATATATATATATATATATATATATATATATTGGAGGTTTATGAGATATTTATTATTTATATATTTCTATAATTTTTTTCTTGTTGTCTTTTTTTCAAAATTTTCATCTTGTTCTAACAAGCAAGTTTCTGTGGTGTACAAACTCTACTTCTCGTCAAAGCTTCCTTTTAACTCTTAATAATCTCTAAAGTCCCATTCATCAATCCCTTCTCTCTCTAAAAGTTTCTTTGCTAAACGGTATTTTTCTTCGTCTCTCCCTGATAAATGGACAACCTCAATTCAAAAAATTGTCCTAGATGGACTACAACTTAGAATTGTTGGAAGGACTGTAGCGTTTTGATAAACCATAGAGGTGAGCTGTGGGAGTAAAGATATTTTGTCCTGGTAGGATCACCTAAGGGGCCAACAGTACACCAACTCATTTTTTACAACTCCTGAAATTATAACGGATATAAATTACTACCCCAGGTTATTACAGCATCCTCCGTACTCATCTGATTTAACCACCAGTGACTTTGCTTTACTTCTAAAATTAAAAGCATGTCTCGAGGGTAAACGATCCACGTCAAACGAGATAGTCATTAAGAAGACAGACGTCTACAGGTATTTAAAGGACCTTCCGTAATCCTATTTTTTGGACGGTCAAACAAAGGAGACACTCCGCTAGTATAGAAATCGTACGTGGGTTATCTGAAAAGTTTCCGTCTCATAAAATTTCAGTAACTATGTCTTGTATCTTTGCTAGGTCGGAAAATATTCAGTAACCCTTGTCTTTTGTTTGAAAAGATTTCAAGATTTACACACTGATAGTTTCTAAAATTGTTTAGGAAACGAAATAAAACACTAGTTCTGGTTATTTCTTCGTAACGTTTATTCAAATAAAAATTAATTTGCTCTTTTCAATCAATTAATGAATTAGGCAATGCATTAGAGAGCGGTTTGATGGGAGATGGTCTAAAAAGTGGGATTAAACACTTTTTAGACCATCTCACCTCACCGTTTCCATGTAGGAAGAAATAGAAAAGAAATTAACATTATATAACCTAATACAATTTTTAATCAAGAATCTTTCACAGAGATTTCTATTCGAAGGAAAACGATTGAGTCTTCAAAAAATTCCACTGCACCATTCTTATCACAACATGAACCAACCATACGTCAACGAGAGATCGTTGAGAAACATTTCGTTTCAGCCGAAACTAAATATCGAGACAATAATTAATAAACTTGGCGATTAAAATGCATTTAAAATCTTGAACATATATAGGGCAAGGTGGATGAATTGACCGATGACAACACGTTTCATCCACTAATATTCGGAGCGGTGTTCGGTACCAAAACGTTTTATTTATTTGAACTGGGTTTTCAAATATTTTCAGAATTTGATTGCTTTTCCGAACTTGACAACATAAAGGTTTTTATATAAATAACATAAAATAACATATTGATCACACGATATTCATCTTGAAATAACAATTTTTCTATGCAAATTACAAAATATACAGTAGTCTTCATTTTATGTTATGTCAATATTTTTTCTAACTAATACGGTTCCTCATGAAAAATTAATTTTAAAGTACCGCCCTAGCAATAAGTGGACGAAGTGAGGCCCACGAACGGATTCATGGACATAGAATGAGCAAGGTGGTCACATCTAGTTTTGCGATCCCTGCATGGAATCTGCAACACATGAACATCAAGAAGAGGTCAACAAGAAATCCAGACTGTGATTATTTACACTTCACTTCGCAATTAAAAAATTAAAATTTAAAAAGCATGAAATCCCTATGATTCATATCGAGAAAGTAAACGGAGAATGTTTCATGGCTTTTCCTATATTTCAAGAGGGGATCATGGATTGACTGGAAGGAACCGTTCTGTTGACATCTATTAATTCCCAATTAGTGAAATACTAGCATTCTCTTCACTCGAAAAGAGAAACTTTGAGAGCTGTGAAATCCATTTGGTATCATAAATTCTTCTCGCTCAACTGTCCAAATACAGCGTTTTCCACATTCAAATAGATTATTTAATCCTCAAGAAACCGCGGGATTTGCCGCAACTCTAACTCTTAACGGAGTCATCCCTAAATTCTTCTATTTAAACGCAAAAATTTCAGATTGTAAAAAATCATTACCATCACGCTTCGGCAGTTTAACTGGTTAGAAGCACTCGGCCGGACAGATCCGGGTTCAACTCTCAGTCAATGCGAATGATTTTTACGCTTTGAAATTGTTGCATTGGATCATTCAAACACAAAACGTAAGTTTTCATTTCTCTTAGCTTTAATTATTTTCCAAAGATATAAATGTCTTGAAAAATCAACAGTCAATGCTTTAACTCTTCCAAATAATATGCGTGTATGTCATTTGGTACGTCTATGGTCAAAAGAATCAGAGCAAACCAATAAGTTCTCTTACCTTAGCTTTAAAGGGTTAATCGAAAATGGGAAATGTACACTTAGGGGTTGAACATAATGATGAGAATGTATTGATGAACAGAAAAAACTTGAAGACGAGCCTTAGCTGCTAATTTAAATCTAAAGTGAAAATTGAAAAAAGTAAAGAAAATCGTATTCCCCGTTTCTAATAACTTTGAAAAATTATTGTTTAATGCAATGAAACCTTTTTCGATAATATAAAATCTAAACGTCATTTAAAACAAATATCATCAATAGTTACAGATGGAATTACTACTGAGGCAAAGGGATCTAAATCCGCGTAACTCCAACCATCCGAATATGGATCGTAAAAAAAGCAACAAAAGCAAGAAGCAATCCACTTGAAGGATGGCCGAGAATAAATGTTGCAATTTGACTATTATTTAAGTAGTTTATGCTTTCAGAAGACTTTTTTCCATCCAAGCTAATGGAAGATGCAGAGTCAGCCAAGGTCGCAAGAACAATGGCTTATAATATACTTGTACAAAGTTTCCATGCGTAGTAAAGACATCGAAGCTCTGCTCATTAATTAGTGTCTCACACACGTACTATTTAAGATTTCATGATCCTGAGAGCTTTTTTCCAATGAACTTTCCATTCGTAACTGTCGTCAAAGATCAACTGTATACAATCCACCCCCTTAGTTGGGAATATTTCCTAACACACTGTCAGCTATGCAAATTGAAAGTACCTGCTTTTGGAACTTTGGAACCGTTGCAAAGAGACCTAAGAAACTTACGGCCTCGTCTCTTCCGCTACGTAAGAATGGACTCCAAAGAAGGGATTAGTATTAGAACCTATCAATTAGCGGAGAATCCCTGGGAGAGATTCTTCTCCAATAGACGCGAAAGGGAATACTCCCGTTGATTGCGCGGTCGGTCTTTGAGAGAGAGAGGATCTGGGAGGAGAGATGGGGAACAGGAGGACATATCGAATGCTGCATCAGAGGGAGGAGGCGGCGGGGTGCTGGAAGAATAGAGAGGAGGCGGGGAGGGAAAAGAAGAGCGCAAGAGGGAGGGGGGAGGATGAGAGGGGAGATGAAGATTCGAGCGAGTCGATATAGCAAGGGGTTTTGGTCGAGCCCGCCAAGCCGGAGCCTCTCGCTAGAGATGTAATGACTGTCTTTATTGTCTGCCGCCCTACTACGACGAAAGCCACCCCTCCCTACCACCTCCTTTCGCGCCCTACTCCCCCCTTCGCCCCCGACGACCCCCACCCCAACCACTTCCTACCCTCCCCTCCTCCTAGCCGACGACGCTATCTATTTCCCTCTCCTCCGTCTATCCCTATCCCTGCCTACAACTCCGCCTCCCAACACACACATACAGGTCTCCCATCTCCCGTGCCCGGTCCCGCTTCTAATCGTCGGTCAAACATCCGCTCTCATCCCCTGTGGGGTACGGCGGTGACATTCCTATAATCCGATTCTGGTCGTTCAAGACTTTCATCCTGTTATCAATATATTTATGCGGGGGAGACCTTTGGGCATTTGGATGACGCGGTCAAAGTGACGGGCCGGAAAGAGACGAGCCTTCACTCGCGCATCGCTGGTGGGGTCATTCCGAACTGTCACCCTAAATTGGAGTCATTTATATAACGTCTGCGTGGTCTTGATCTTTACGCTGTCGTGCGAAAAATTCTTTGTTATTGAAGGGTCCCTGACCTGCGCCGCATATACTGCAACTTATGCGTTACGATATTTACAAATGTGTCATTGAAGTGCCAACTAAATTGATCCAATGGTTCTCAGTTAATATTGTAATTGGAGAAAAATGAATTAAGCTTTCCTATTGCGCATTTATGTGTAATGTTCGGTAATTATCACCACAGCTGTGAAACAATACGCCTGTATTTTTTATCAACATTCTATGAAGTAACTCCTGACTTAATTTGTTTTGGATAGAATTCTCAAATTTTCAAACCTATTTTTATTGTCAGTTTTGCAGAAATAAAACACGTTTCGCCGGCACATCGAATCGTTCGTGATTTGATTATTCAGCTGTTCTAACTGATATTAGATCAATAGTGTTTCCACAACTATGCAAACGGTGACGTAGGAAAGGTGTTGTAAGTACCCCATACCCACCTTACCCATCGATGGCAACCAACTAAACCCATTTTATTATTTTGAGTTGGGGGAAGCTAACACAAAAAATAATATGAAACGATACTTTCTCTCTCTCTCTCTTACAGCTCCAAATCTGAGTTTGTTCTCAGTTTTAAACGCACAGAAATTCACTATTTAATATCAATAGAATGCCCCAAGTGTGAAATAAGGATATTTAAAAAAGTTAAATAAGGAAAACCAAATTTATAACTTAGTGGCGAATAATGTACAGTTTGGGTGCCCATTAGGACTACAGGAATCCGTTAAGGGAGCGTTAAAATCAATAAATAGTGTAGAAGTCGTGCAAGGGGTAGATATATAAGGGCATTAAAAGAGTTTAAGAAAATGTCTTATAAATGGAAAACAGGGAAGTCAGCGGAGGTTTAAGGCTATGTAATAGATGTCGAATTTAAAACCAAAGATACAGCTGCGTTGATTGATTTTATAAACGGGAGAATGGTTTGAAGAGGTAATCATAGACAGTAATTAAGAACTGAAGGAACTAGATGGGGGGAGAATGGAGAAGCGAGGTTCAAAAGTGTTTCAAATGGTAGGCTTGGCTCGCAAACTCGAAACATAATGGCTCTTTTGCCCCAAATCAAAAGGACATCGTTGGAACTTCACAAGGAAATTCATAAAAGCCACAAATATGATAAAAATTCCTTTACAGTGGTGGCCCATTATGTCCACCTCAAAGCAAGAATAATGAGTATTGCCTTGACCACGTGCTACTTCGCGATGTCTTGCTTATAATTTTGGCAGCGCTGGTGTATGAAAATTTTCGCTTACATTGTAGAAGCTTATTAAGGTGGATTGCCAATTAGGATCATAAACTTAAAAACCTTCATTTTACTTAAGAAAATATTATAGGTCACTCATGCTATCAGCATATTATTAGAATAATTCCCAAGAAATTACTAAGATAAATAGCATAAGATATGTGAAGTACATTATTTTCACTCCAGTAGTGTATCATCCTTAAGTGGGTTTTAAATTCCATCAGAAAAATGCAATTCCATTTTGGTGACCAACAAAAATGTTGAAGAATAATGCACATAAATCCTAATCATTCAAAATTGACTCATTTAGTTCAGACATTTTACGGTAGAATAGACAACTTTATTTCTCATCCTTTCCGCTCCGGTGGGTAATTCAACCCTGTTTGGTCGCTTGTGCTTGAAATAGTGATAAATCATGTAGTGTGATTTTATAAAGTGTTGGAAATCCAAATAATAATAGTAGAAAGTTAGTGCTACGTGCCCTGATTCAGTTAATGCCAACCAGTATACATCTGTGTGCTTAATCAACCTGTTTAAATGCTTAAACTATCAAGTATCCTCATAATGCAAGTGAATTTATTGACTAGTTCGAAATAAAATTTGCCCTTCTCCGGTGAAATAAAATAATCTTCTTATCAGCCGAACTTTAAATTTACATACTTAGGTAATTTTATAATTATCCACTAAACGGCGATCGAAGATCAGTTGGCCAGTAAATTAAAACTTCTGTTAAATGGAAATGTGCAGAATATAGAAATTTTTAGCGATCTCCTTTATGAGAATTCATTTATAAATAAAAATTTAATTAAAACGAAGAATGAGAAATCATGTTGATAAAAAGACCTATTTACTGAACAGAAATATTTACACTGTTCAACATTTGACAAAAAATCGTGATACAGAATGTAAAAATATATGAAACAGCACAATAAACTTCCCGTAGCATATTTGATGGAGTGCACAAACTTATTGATTCCTGTTTAAATAGCATGTTTGAGATACTGAAACAATATATGAGTATATCTACATTACTAAACCACATATTTTTTAAACGATATTCAAATTCTAAATCCGAGTAGGTTCTCTCGTCATCGCCATAGTGCCTGTCAATGTATCCTCATTCAACATGATAATCATCACTTTTTCCAGAATAGATAATACGTGTTTAAGGCAAGTAGGTGAAATTACCATCTTGATAATTTCTTTTTTCCACAATTTCCACAAGATAATTAGGGCGCTAATACACCATCATACACATTTTCCCGCTCTTTTTGAACGTGGATTACACTATTTTTTCAGCCGAGGGAAAAAAATTACTGAAAATAATTTTAATTGAATTTCCCCTCTGTCCATCTGATCCAGATCCCCTCAAACTCTCAAATTAGACTAAACGATACTAAAACTATCCAAACGTCATCCTCATGTCGTCAGACGTTTATTCACTAAATATAGTTCTTTGTAAAATATCTTACTATATAGTAATATCTCTACGTCTAGGTTATTTTTATTATATATTCTAGGTTAAAAGTTAAAAGAACGGGAATGAATAATAAACACTTCAATGGTTTTCCTAAAAGAGGTGTAAATATTGTTAAAACCAGACTTTAAAATTCTCTGAATCCTTGTGATATTCTAAACTTCCGAATATTTAAAAAAGATTTATGCACTCCAAGTGTGCATTCGTGGACGAATTATGACTACATACTTATTCAGTAATTATTAAATAATATAATTATTAAATGATTTACCTATTTTAAAAAAACTCTCGAACGAAAACAATCTTTGGGACTTATATTAAGTAACAAAGTGATGGACATCTTTCCAGCTGTGAAAGGAGTATTTTTCTTTCAATGTTGGCTTTTTTCCCAATTCTTTCTTCGCTTGATATTTTATCGATGTCCACAAATCATTTCATTTTATTCAATTTCGGTTTAGTGTTTCCCATTCAAGCAATTTTATCATCCAAGAACCAGTATAATTTTTCCGCACTACCTTTCTAATGCTGCACTTTCTCAGTAAATACCTCCTCAACACGCCCCCTTCCATTCTTTCTCTCGTCCTTTTCCTGTAAACCACTCCACCCCCAAATCTCCCACCCCACCCCTCCAAATCCACCCTTTCCATTACTTTCCCGACCCACTCCCCTCCTTTCGACCGCCCCCTTCAATTTCTCAACCACCCGAAACTTTCTCCTTGCCCCCACCCCCGGCTCTCTCCACCCACCCCCGGATCTCCCCTCTTTCCCCCCTTCCACCTCGCCCGCTGCCCTGTCCCTCCGTCGCTGGAAGTGAAGCACCGGGAGTTCCATATTCCTCTAGTCGTTGCGCCTCCATTGAAAAAGGAATTATTATCCCCCATCATAAACTGCCATGAATCACCAAAATGCAGTATTTCATGAGTTTAGAGAATTATATTATGCATTAATTTTTCTCGGAAAAACAATAGAAAAATCTTAGTTTAGCCACGAAGTCGCACCAAGAAATTTCCCAGATTATGAAATGATTGATTTTAATTGATTTTTAAAAGTCAAGGTTACTGTTAAATGAGGTTTTGAAGCATTAGTTATAAAGAATAAGGAAATTAATACTGCCAAATGCTAATTAGAGTCTACTGAGTTTTATTGACAAATATGACAAATTGGTATATTCATCTGACATTAACAAATGGCAAATGCTAATTAAAAAAATAAACTTCAAAGCAAGGATAATGTTGCACAAAATGATTTGGATCCTCTGATCAACGCACCCCTTGCGATGAAATTACCCTGTCTACTTTAATTCTATTGTAAATAACCAATTATCTGAATCGTAAGCTCAAATGTGAGCCGGCGAAGAAGCTCGGCAGCTGTTACAAATTTGCTGATACTTCCCCTATGGATTAGTATGACGATATTTTATTTTTTAACTAGAAGTAATTCTCGTACAAAAATTATTATAATAAACTTAAGTCGAGTTTTCCACAAATGTCAAGCGTCTTAGACTCAGCAAGAAGGAGTCTAATGTAATGTAAACCTGACTTCAAAGGTCTCTTTAGCAGTGGTGTTTAAAACGTATTATTACCCCCATCGTACAACGGTAGGAGAGATCATGTAAATAAAATTAGTGAGAATAAGTGTAGAATAGATAGGTTTAAGAAGTCATTTTTTTCCACGAATGATAGGGAATCAGAATAATATTGTACGACCGTGGTAGGGTCATTTTCGGGTGAAATTATTCTGGTGTGTATTCATCCCCCCCACACATCCTATCGGTGGCTTGCAGGGCATATAAATATGATTAGCAAATGTTGGTAGAATAAATTGAAACTAATTCGCATGCTTTATCGTAAAGAATTCTTTTGACCAGTACCTTCCAGATATAGTCAACAAGAAAAATTTTGACCACGAAATTTGATTCTAAATTTGCTTAATAATTTTTATTTATTGATTAATTTTATTCCTATTGATCGAGATAAACAGTAACGAATAGCAAAATTAATTGCCGTATCCACATCTAGGAAGGACTAATTTCAAATATTTTTCCCCTTTTTGGCATGGTTCCCTGATTTTCATTATTATTCCTCTTCGGATTGATGGGCCCATGCCCCATGCATGTGGGCCCAAATAATTCGAGATCATTACAAAATAGTCTTAACTGACTACTCGTTTTTAACAAAGTACAAGCTGACAAAACAAGTCAGCTGACGAAGATAAAAAACCAAAAATGAATGGACTCAAAATCAGTAACTACAAAATTTAGATAATATAAACTAAAAATACCCTTTAAAGATAATAAAATGCCCTTAAAAATGAGTATATATTTTAGAGCAGTGAATTTGTAAAATGTGTGTCTTTCTGTGAAAAGAGAATAGTGATATCCTGTGTGTCTGTAACTTTTTAAAATCAAAAATTCCCAAGAGTATATTTAGGATTAGTAAATAACGAATTGGAAAAAAATCCATGGAAAAACCAGTTTTTATATAGATTATAGAATAAACTGGGAGGCCTGTCGAGAATTAAGATTCAGGAAAAGAATAAACTGGTGAGGACTTGTTTATTGTGTATTAGATCTTAAGGATAATTACATAAACCACAAAGACAGCACTAGAATTCTTTATAGTTAGTCCATATTATTGCCACAAATATTTGTTACAATTAAACTCATGTTTAAAAAGAGGAGGAAGACTCGTTTTCAAATTGCTTTAAGGAAGAAAGCAATAAAATAAATGTATAAATAACCAGGACAATTTGTGTGCTTTGCATATTAAGAGAAGGCATACAACAATATGCCATTTGCTTAGTTAATAACATGTCTGTATGACATTAGAGTAGACTAGGAGAGAATTTGGCGCTTCAGCCTAAGCCTCTTTGTGAGGCAGAGGTAAGCCACAAGTTCGTGTAAAAGTAGATTGGAAGAAGATTCGGTATGGGCGGGGAGGGAAGTAACGAAAGATTATCCAAAAAAGTCAATTATTTTTAATTTACCTCTTTCTAGAGAAAATGCTGGGAGGATTTTGATAACTTGGGAATGAAGGTTGACAGTGAAGCCGATTGCCATTCGACTAGCATTAAGCAGTTAATGAATACTTTTCCAGAGAGCCAAGGACTTACAATAATTTCTGAACTGAAAGGGGAACCAAATATGGGATACTGATATTGAAATACATATTAAAAGATTTTGCACTGTAAAAATACAAAATATTTCGATATAGGTTTCAAATACTTCCACAAAGTGAAGCCGTAGAGTATATAGTATTTTCATATAGAAGACCTTCATATAGTATAGAATGAATTAGGAGATTCTCATTAAGTGCGAACATCAATTTAAATACAAAACTATAGAAAAATGAAATAAACTAAAGTATTTTAACATTTCAGAAATTCGAATGTCATTTGTTAAATAGATAACATTTTCAGCATGGATATTAGGAAAAGAACTACATCGGCGAAAGAAAAAAAATTTAAAGCGTGCTCAACAAAGACATAAAGGAGCAAAATAGCCTTCCACAAGTCTGCAGCCTGTTTTTTTAGAATAGTAAGGTTTTAACAGAAAAAGGGATGGAAAAAGCAAATTGAATAGAGTGGAAGAAAAAAGACTAAGTTCTTTCACATGATATGGGAGGCAAGGAAGTTCTCGTTTAAAGTCGTAAAAGGCAATAGAGGTGTGGGTTCAAGTAGTGGTGAGCTGGTTGGAATGTTAAAGGCGTGATAGAAGGGGAGTGGGTTAGGCAAGCAGGGGAATGGAGGAACCAGAATTGGCTGTCTGGCTGATGTGATATAAAGGCTCGCCTAGAGCGCTGGGATTTAGAGATTTAAGTAACAAGGCATGGATAGGTCACGGGACATTCAATAATTTCTTAGGACGATCCAAGACATACCTTTAGACAATGATGACTTGGAGGGACGTTCATTTCTTGGTCATTGTCGCAGTGAAACCAGCTTCAAGTATCCAGGGTCGAAAATGAATTAGTTACTCTTCAACTATCACCCAAGTTTTCCTTTTCGGTTGAAATGGATCCAAAAGGCAATCACATATATCTTTTTTGAAATGGCACTTCACTATCATGAAGAATAACAGCCGCTCACGAGATATTGACATGCCTTACTGATGTACTATGAAATACTATTAAAATTAAAGACTCAGAGTAATATGGAAAAAATATCACCGGGTATCACCGCACAGGATTCCATTACAAACTTTGACGTCTAGAATCGTATTTCATGCATGTACACTTGACCAGTCTGTGTTCACAACTGCGGAAAAGAAAGGCTGCACGGAGATCCACGAGAAATGAAGTAGTTCTCGGACAAGGAACATTTAAATAGGTTCTTTTCTTGGAAAAATATTTGACTCATAAATGAGACCCTTCCGATGACTCCTCTCCGGTTCGTTTACTTGTGCCCCCTCTTCCCGTGCCGGGGTCGCCCGGCAGTATCAAACTCGCACATCAAAGTCAAATAAATTGCCACCCCCGCTGGCAGTAGAAGCTTAACAGAAAATCGAATCCGCCCTTTCTGATTACGTTTCAAGTTAATTGCCCCCTCCATGATGTAACCAAACAGTTTGCTACGCTATAGGAATATCTCGTGTCAATTTAATATTATCGCCCTCGATCACAGCTTTTTTTCAGTTCTGCATTTTTGAGGGCCGGTAACTATCAAACGGCGAAAGAAGAAAACAAATTGGGTTTGCCGAATCCTGAGGTCATTTCAAAATCGCATGAATTGTTTTTTACTGTCCTACTAAGGATTTCATTTGTGTTCACATTCTTTTCTCTTAAGGTCATAAATGATTGAAACCTGTTTTTTTTCTAATTTGGAGGCCTTATTGCAGGTAATACGCTGAACATGGCTTTGTCAAAGTAGTAAGGGCATACTATAATATTCTGTGAATATTTGGGTTGGGGTGGCTCAATAAATGCTATTATGTCTTCTATGAGTTAAGATCCTCCAGCCCTATCTGCCGTCTTAGCATTAACCACAAAAAAATTACGTCCAATCATTCTCAGGCAATTGAAAGTTTCATTTTACGTGGTAAACATTTCAAGAGCTCTGCTAAAGGCAATCAGAAACTATCTAAAATATTTCTATTTAACAAACTTTGATCTTCCGTAATGTTCACAAATATCAGTCGACAAAGCAGTTATGCATTTCATATTTTTTGTAACGCACAAATCATCATTCTCGGTGGGTAAGTCCTTCGCATGCTAATCCACTGGTCCAGACTTCAAGTGTTTTCTTACAATTGACTGCCCCCCACGGGCATTCCTGTTTAAAATCTAAATCATCTGTTCAATTCAAAAAGAAACTCAAATTTGACATAGCTCGAAGTAGGAATTAATTAGCCTGAGAGTTGAGTGAGAGAGGGTTGAGTAAGTTTTCATGTCTTACTGATGTTCGTAGTAATGGGTCAACGACGACAGTCCGTCTACTGACGTAATCGTGGGTTCTTCAGATGATCATCTTTGTCGACCTGTTTTTCGGAGTGGCTGCACGAGGTATATCAAGCAGGGCTCCGGCTACATCAATTAAAGGTGGGTATTGTTACACCGATTAAATGAATTTCTCCTTAGGAAAAGGATCTTCAAATGGATATATTTAGACCAATTATTATTTCTAGCTTTATGGTCTGTTACATTAGACGAAGAGCAATAGGCTATTCTTTTCTCTTGTAAGTTTAACTTTATAGCGGAAGTTTAATGAGTGTTTCTGTCCTCATTTTTTAAGCTCATTTTTATTTAATATTTATGGTAATTCAACATCTTTTAGTCCTAATTTTATTATTAGTACTTTCGTTTTAGCTGAACGAACATTAATATACTTTCAATTTGTCTTACGCGGAACTTCGAAACTTTTCTCTGCACATACTTTAATTTCACTCTTCACCGTTGTCAGCCTTTACAAATTGCTCTTCAACATTAAATTTAAATAAAATACACTAGTCATATTTTGAATTTTGTAAATGTATAAAAGTATTACATATTATATATCTCGTTCTTAATTGCTGTCCTAGTTGAAATATTTCTCCATATTAATTACCGCCATATAAATTAACTTTAGTGGATGAGAAGGTGCTTCCATTTATGCTTTTTCAAATTATTTCGAACTATGGGATGGATAAGATCTTTTAATCCATTATCTTGGTAATGCACCTCACACTTTTCATAGTTTGAGGATCCAATGGAGGGTCGGTCGTCAATCATACGGTTTAACAGTGTTAACGGTTCTTTTAGATTTGCACTCTGCACTCTAATCCTAGGATAATTGCAGTTATCTCTTCACAGGACATTCCTGAATGAATAATTGATTCGAATTTATGTTTAAATCATTAGTATTTATGTCAACATTGCCCACCCTTTTCAAACATAAAACCATTAAGCAAGCGCCTTAATGGCTACTAAACAGTATAAGGTTCATGAAGTGAATTGGTACCTTAATATCTCTGACCTCTTTGGGTTTAAATCAGAAGAGTCAAGACGGCTTTGAACACTTTCTTTGTTTGTTTATCATACGAAATAAAAAAAGTGACTAACAGGAACACACTATGAGAATAATAGTAAAAAAATAAATATATATATTTTCAATTCCTTTTACAGCACAAAACAAATCAAATTACGCGCATGCGCGTAAATAAACTGCAATATAATTGTGTGTACCGCAGAAATCAGAAATATTTATGGCATCACTAGCACCTCAGTAGTATTAGATGAAATTATATTAAGATAGGCAATACTTAAAAAAAATGGAAAACTGGAATTTGCCGAAAATATTCTTCAAATGAAAAAATAAGTTTGTTATGAAAATACTTTATTGCTATGAAACATATTGGTGTAAGGAAATGTGGCCTTGGAGGAAAACTGACAATATTGTGTAAGTGAGTGAAAATTTAATATGAATACATTCCAAAGAAGATAAAATTGTAACAAACTCTCGGCCATCATACAATTATTAATTATTCTGAGACTTGTGTAGAAACTAATTTTTTTAGTGTAGATTTAAAATTTTTAAACTTTTCCCTAATAGATTATAAAAATAAACTAAGTTATAAATTGAAACTTCATTACAGCTCTTAATATTTTATATGAAATTCAGCTTTCAGAAAGAATGAATTGGAGAAAATTAGGAATAAGACATAAAAAACGATTCCTTTAGCCATACCCTGACGACTTTCTTAGTAGAACAAACGAAAGTGTCTTAAAATATGCTCAATGAGCAGCAGAATATCCTGAAAAATTTTTATAATTAAAAGCACTGATGGCCGAAAAATCTCCAATCGAGGATTAGGAAGTAAGCTCTCTGTCAACGAACTTTGAGATGTCATCGAAAGTTGAAAGGGATAGACGTCAAAAATAATAATGTCAAAATGTTAGAAGAAAGATTTGAACTTTTAACTTACATTGAAAAATTTGAAGAAAAAAACATTGATGGTAAATCACTCGAAGGCAGGATTTCATAGTAGAAGTAGAGAAACGCTTATGGAATCGTTTTTTATTATTAAAATGATAAATTAATAAAAGTATTAACAAAGCTACCCTAGAGTAAAAACACAAAAATTAGACAAACAAGATTTCACAGGTTTATGCCAAAATTAATGAAATATTTGCAAAGAGAGAAATACTACGAAAAGTGAAGTTCAAGCTTCCACTGCATGCTTCACAGATTAATCAGCATTCCAATGCCTAAAACTTCCTTTAACCGAGAACTCACCACCATCAAGTTCATTGCAGAGAGGAATGGCTACAACGACGACCTCATTGATTCCCTATTAGGGAAAAAACTGAGAAAAAGTGCCGTCGAGCTCCACACAACACTCCTGCCATACTCCAACCCCTCACGTAAATGGTGCAAAATCCCCTTCTCAAACTCTTTGTCCTATAGAATTGCCAACATTCTACCCAAGGATAAATTCCGTGTTTCATTTTACACCCCATTTTCCATATCCAAAGCACTCTGCTTAAACAAAGATAAATTCGACGTCGAAAAACAGTGTGGTGTTTATGAATTAAAGTGCCAATGTAATGCGACTTATGTGGGACAGACTGGACGAAATTTCGCCACACGCATCAATGAGCATCGGAAATGTTATGCGTTAGGCAACACCACATCCATCTTTGCCACCCACCTCTTAGAGAAGAACCATTTCCCGGATTTTGAATTTAAGCCGTTGCATAAACTCGAAAAGAGCAAGAAATTGGACGCTCTCGAGAGTTTAGAGATTATCCAACGGAGAAACCAGAAGATAGAGCTACTTAACGACATTCAGTTCCTCTCTTGCCCCTCCCCACTTTTGTCTATTAACTTCCCTCAGTGACCATTATGGTGACACCTTCCCTCCCCCCCCCCCCCCCCGAAGAGTGAGCTGCCCGCACTTCGGGGGGTTCCATTGGTTTTTCCTGCCTTTCTTTGTATGACAAAACCCCACCCCCCCTTCCCACCCGCTCCCTCCTCCCCTGCCACCCCTCCTTGGTATATATATAACCTTTCTCCCTGTACTCTCCCTCACCTGAAGATGATACAGTGTATCGAAACCATGGTCGGCAATAAAGTTTTAACTGTGGAAAATTGCAACAAAGTTTTCATTATGAGAGAAATACTATTACAATTGATAATTGAAAATAATAATACAAATAGCGAAGAATGGTACAAAAATTTGGAATTGCAATGAAATATATTATAACCATTGTTTAAAGTATTATCGATACATAAAACATATCAGAATCGGGATTAATTTCCATGTGAATTTATATATTATGGTTAATACTTAAGTGTGATTGGTTGGTAGCTAGATTCATTAAAATTGGTTGATGCTTTATATTGTAGTGTTAATGTAAGTCTTCAAAGTTACCTAAGATAGAGATTAAATAATAATATTTTTAATTGAACAATATTTTAAATTCAAATTACATAATTTCATTTTTTTCAATGAAAAATTAATTATTAAAAATTACAAGTTTTAGTCAATTTATTTACATATGAATGGGATAAAGTCTACCAATGAAGGAATTGCTATACTTACTTAAACTTCTCTCTTGCGGTCCGCAAGCTCGAACATATCTCCTATGCGGCCCTTTGATAAACAAAGGTGGTTCATCTTTGTGTTAGAAGGTAGAATTCCAAAGCCTAATGATTTTATGAACCAAGTTTTTTCTCTGTAAATAAATTCAAAAAATTAAAAAAATCCTAATCCCTCGACAGGTGAATCTCATGTCAACCGTCAGCTCTCGCTTCGTCTGGTTACGTAAATCAAACCCTTCTTGGGCCGTAGGTCGCTGACTGTTATTCTGGGTCCCATACCTATGCTGAATGAAGAAGTTCATAACCAAAACCTTGCCTATTCGAAGCTCCGATCCACGTTCCTCGCCCCTCCGCTCGAATCGTAACCAGTTGGACCTCCACAATTCCACGCCCTCCGCGCTTGAATTCGTTTCAGGAGGGGGTGCGGTGAGGCGGGCGAGAAGAGGGAGCGGCGGTGCATTCGAAGGCGACGGGGACGGAGATCGGGTGCCGCCGGCTAGTAGTGGGCCGCAGACCAAAGGGGCGGCATCCTCGGAAGACGAAAAGGAGACGTGAAGGGAGGGAGTGTCCCCTCGAAAGGGGAATAATTGAAAATGTCCAAAGGTCAGTCGGTCGGAAGAATGGACAATTCGGATGCCCCTAACGACGTGGTTGCCGCCAGGGTTTTAAGAAAAGGTTGATAAAAGGATCGGTGGCTTCTCTCCCAGAGAGCCTGGGTTTGAATCCTGAAAACGATGTAATTTTTAGTAGTATCCAGATCCCTTCTTGAGGTGCTTTGTGGAGTGCACTTTGAGTGAATACGACGTCCGCCGGATTGGACGTTAAACTTCGGACCTCTTGTGCCTTTCAACAAGAGTAGGAAATTGCCTACGCCGGTTTCTCTCCACCCTTCCTTTCCCACCCATCCCTAATGGCGCAAATGACCTTAGTCAAAGGTCGTCCATCACAAAGATGAAAAATCAGGTTAAATAGGTGTGGCGATAACAAAATAATACCCAGAACAGATCGGCCAAGTGACGAATGGTACTGCGAATTGAAATTGAATATGTAGAAGGGTCACGCAATGAAGTGTACACTGAGTCAACGACAGTCAAAACATTATCCCTGGTTGAAGGACTCCCAAGAAAAGTTAATCATGTCAAAAGCAACCATCTTCCACAGATTAATCCCACCAAAATCACGATCGGCAAATAGAATATAAGATCGGTCGGTAAGAATATGGCCTATGCCAACCACGCCGCTCCCCACGGTGAGTGAGTGAGTGGAGAACAGACATTCACTTCGACGAGGGTCCGATTCCTTTCCCTGAGCGCCATATGGTTTCCTGGAAACATCTGTTCCCATGTATTTCCTTCCTTCTGGAAGAGATGTTTCCGGGCACTCATTAATTTTTTACCCAACGTATTTGCCGCTCTCCTTAGCTTTTCCCACAAACTCATTCTTTGCTTAGACTTTCCCTATTTTATTATTCTCCTTATTCACTGTCATTTACTCTGAGCATGTGTAGGTGTATACTTAATTTATATAGGTACATGCACGGATATAGATATGGATATGTACGACATTTTCGTGCATATATATATATATATATATATATATATATATATTTATTTATTTATATATATATATATATATAGATGATTTCTTCGAAGTAACACGGAGTGTTGAATGAAAAACTTAGACAGTAACACACAGCACGAGAACACATAAAAAGAACACTCACAATAATATCTTGATAATTTCGACGGACTCGAGCTCCGTCTTCTTCGGAAGATAAGATATGACTGAGGAAAAGGGTACGTTGTGCAGAGAGAGTAGGGGACCAGTGAGAGGGGAGAAAACAGGTAGTGGGGGAGGGGTGAAGGAGGGGTATATGGAGGGGGAGAAAGTGGAGCGGAGATGGAATAAGGAGGATGCGGAAATAGTAACAAGCGACACAGAAAACTAACAATTCATACACAGATACCTCATCATGGGTCATGGGTGTTGTGGTATCTGTGGATATATATATATATATATTTATTTATTTATATGTGTATATATATATTTATATGTATGTACATATAAACATATGTATTTTATATGTCTATATATATATATATATACATTCAAACACGAAATACCGCCATACGGCGAAAAAATATTCATTCACATTGAAATAGAGATAAGGAAAATGGGAAAGGAACACACATAAAGGACGAACACAAGAGAGGTGGGGATGGCGGATGTGAGCAGATCAAAAATGTAAAAATATTTTCCTCGACCGGGACTTGAACACCGGATCTCTCCACTAGACGGGCGGATGTTCTAACCACTTGAGCTATGATTCAATTAATTTTTATTCGGTTCAGTTCATACGTTACACAGCAAGTGTTTACATTGTACATAATAACAGCTTATAGATTTTGGTTACAGAATAATCTTTTTCCTTATGAATATATGCATAAATATATTCATACACATATATTTACATAAACATAGAAAAAAAACATTTACAAACATACATATTATTACACTACATACATTAGAAATGTGCATATACAATTGAGATCATATGCAATACTGTTGAAGAAAATAATGAGGCTAAGTTCACAAGATATACATTATATGTGGGGAGGGTTATCGATTAGTTTGAAACACATTCTGTGAAACAACTCTTCAACCACTGGCGAAGTGTGTCCGGTACTGGGGGCAGCCACATCCGTTCCACCATTGCTTGCATACCTTTTGCGGAATTTTTTTTCGCTGTTCTTAATTGTATGAACTCCACGATTAAAGTAGTCATAATTAGAGTTTTGAAACTCGGAAAGAGCCGAAAGTTCAGGGTGATCAGATTTATGTCTGTAATGGCACCACCGCCGAACACGTCCCAAGTTTTATATATCTTTTTCAGGGCTTCCCATTCTCTGAGTTTTTCGCCGCAGCCTAGAATCAGATGCGCGGCGTTGTCTACTCGACGGCATGACGGACAAAGGGGCGAATCAGCTAAACGTAGGTGGTGCCTCACTTCCCTCGTCATGACCAAGTTCGCGATTAGGTTGAACATTTGACTACGCGCCTTGTCATTCACTCTGCTGGTTGCCCAGTTTTTCCAAGATAATGTCGTTTTGGATGTCATTTTTCCCTGCTCGGCGAGCGCTCTGAGATACAGGGTCTTGACCGAAATTGTTTCTCCATCTCTCAGGAGTGAGGCGACCTTTTTCGTTTCTTCAAAAGCCCTCCGGTGGCATTCGTCTTGCGCGAGTGCCTGCCACGCGTCCCTGAGGAGTGCCTTTCGCCACGCGTCGTCACCCCCAAGGACGCGCAGACCGAGCTTCGCGTAGACCACCTTTGCTTTTAGAGCTGTATCCGTTAAATTGAGCCCACCTAGCTCAAAAGGGCCATAGAGCTGGTTGCGGGACACTTTCTTTACGTAGCCGTTCCAGATCATTTGGTTAGTCGCTTTAATGAAGTATGCATTGTATTTAGGGGGTAAGGGCCACAAATGGGCCACATACCATAGCCTCGGGAAGACAATCTGGTTCAGGAGGCGGACGCGGGTCACAATCGGGAGGGAAGGTAGTGAAAATTTCCCAACACTCCATTTTATATGGCGGTCTATAACTCCCCAGTTCCGCTCAATCGTGGGAGCCAACTCCTTCTCCCACCAGAACCCTAGGATTTTGAGGGAGGGCGACTCTGACCAACCGATGGAGGTCGGTGGCGGGCTTCCCCTCAGCAGGAGAAACCTGGATTTCCGACCGTTGAGGAAGAGACCACCCTGCTCGTATGACTTTAAAATGTCGTGGGCGAGAGCCATGTGGGACGGGTCGTTTATGAAAAGGGTTATGTCGTCAGCGTATGCGACGCCCGGGCAGACAGCGTTGTGACGGCGTATCCCGATTCCACTGCTCTGAAGTCGCCTGAGTAGGGGGTCTATGGCAAAAGCAAACAGCAGCATTGACAACGGGCAGCCCTGCCGGACGGAGTTACAGACGGGAATGGGGGGTGAGGTGGCATTCTTTATTCTCGAGAAAATGTACTTTTACACTGAAATTTGCGATCTTATAAAGCGCCAAAGTGCTCCGAATCATTACCCAGAAGATGGCGTTAGGGAGCTGTTACACCCACCAAGGGGAAATAGACAAACACAAGAGGAGAATGGACAGTAGGTTAGCAAACATACAACATCATAAAGGATAGGAACGGTAGTTTCATACATATTGAATTATATTATACATAAATTCATTAATATGTCTAATTTTTTTCTTGTTATTCCAGGAGATAATTCTCTTCCAATTATAATTTGTGCGCAGAATTTTATTGCCATTCACTCTCCTTTTCTCTAGTTTAATGAGTATTTTCCGATCGACGCTCAACATTAAACTTTCCGTTTTTGCCGATGCTTCATTCGCATGAGATCACTACTATTCCTTCTCTTTTGCATTTTTAACACTCCACGTTAACTTTGTAAACACGGTCTGTTTTAGTGTGTAGTCCATCTGAAGAATGTGCGATAAGCCAATGGTCCATTGAATCCTGTTCACCGTATCCCTATCGAACGTGTTCGCTCGCATTCCGGCACTCTGCCGAAGAATTGCATCCAGTCCTGCTTTAGAGTTCGCATATTTCACGAGCGCACTCTTCTACAGCTGCTTCTCATAGAGCTTTGTCCTTCGTGTAATTTCATTTCACTAATTTCCAAGGTGAATAAAAAATATTTTTCCCGTTGCCGCAGACAGGCTATCCAGGATTCCTAGCGTTCCATGTGATCCAGCATTCCGGGTGTTAGTCCTCACCGTTGATCTCATTTGAACATGTGCGCCCTAAGAGTCTTTGAGAACAGAGTGATGTCCATCTCGAATATGCTGAGTGAATGATTTTTTATTGGAAAAAGGATTTAGCTGTTGCATCTGGGAATAGTGAAACAGAGAACTCCATGACCTTCGACATCTCAGTGTTAAAGATATTCCAGTTACTTAAGCCTTGCTGTTGCTCGATGAATGTCTATCTCCCGCCCTTAAGGTGTCAAACCTTATTCGAATGAAGAAATAATAATTATTTCCTCCTTCAGGTAATTAGAGGAAATCCTACAATCTGTAACCAACAAGTCTGGTTACCTTTATAAAATATTTTCACATAACTTGGTAGAATCTATTTTAGCCATTGACCTACACCTAAAGCACTAAGAATTTTATCGCATACTTTTACTTAATATTCATTTTATTGAGTATTAAGTACTCAACTAAACTGCTAAATAGTCAAACTAAAGCACTTTTCAGCACCTATATGCAAAGATCGGACACATATACACAAATATACCCGAAAAGGTCTTAAATATAGAAGTTGTTGACGGAATCAGTGATCACAGAGCTGTAAACGCTAGATTTTTTCTAAGCGTAGATAAAGTTAACAAACCTAAGAGAAAGGTTTATTTGTTCAATAAAGCGGACTATGATGGCTTAAAATGTGAATTAAAAAGTTCTTTTCCTATATTTGACGAATTAAGCAAAACTAGTACTGTCGAGGATACTTGGAATAATTTTCTTACGATAACACGTTCAGCAATACAGGGGTTCATACCTAGTAAATATATAAAAGAGAATAAGGAACCCCGATGGTACAACTCTGAAGTACAGAAATCTCTTAGGCGGCAAAGGGTGTGCCATGCCAGAATGAAAAACGCAGTTAAAGATTCCTTCCCTGATAAAATCAACGAAACCATACAGAACAACAAAGAATCTAGGTTCACTGCCAAGAAGGCCTTCCGGAAGGCGCTAGCGGAATTCAAAAGGAAAAAATTAGGCGAAAATTTGAACAATAACCCAAAGATGTTTTGGTCCTGGTTGGAGGTTTTGGTATATCCCGCGAAACTCAGCTCGCACTTTTTGTACATGATGTATTGAACTCCGGGGAAAGTAATATTCCAGTTGAAGCGATATTCCTAGATTTTAAGAAAGCTTTCGATAAAGTCCCTCATTTCAAATTACTGGCGAAATTGGAAACTTATGGAATACACGAAAGTATTATTAACTGGATTAAACAATTCTTAAGTGATCGTGTCCAAGCAGTCGTCCTGGACGGTGTATCATCCGATACTGTCAAGGTCACGTCGGGTGTACCAAAAGGAAGTGTCATAGGCCACCTCCTATTTCTTATTTACATAAATGACATCAGTACCGTAGTTAATAGCATGCTCCGTCTTTTCGCCGATGATGCAGTAATTTATGGGGGCATTCGAAGTCACGAAGACAGAGTCGTGTTAGCCAACGACCTAGATACAATTCAAAATTGGTGCGATACATGGCAATTGGCATTAAATTTAAGAAAATGCGTAGTAATAAATTTTTGGGAAAAGAGTAATTCCCTCCCTTATAGTTACAAAGTGAAACAAACCAAAATCGCGACGGTAGATTCCTTTAAATACTTTGGTGTAACAATTACTCACGATCTGTCCTGGGGAAAACACATACGAGAAATATGCGGTCGTGCTAATAAAAAATTGGGATTTGTGAAAAGAATGCGACGAAAAGGTGAAAGAACGATGTTTCCTTGCCTTGGTCAGGCCCCACCTAGAGTATGCTGCCAGTATATGGGATCTTCATAATATAAATTTGATTTCGGAATTAGATCGAGTTCAGCGGAGGGGGCTAGATTTGTCAAACATTGTTATGACCAACGCAGCAGCGTATCCACTTTGCTAGACAATTTAGGATGGGATTCTCTTACACAGCGGCGTTTACAATATAAATTAAACTTATTAAAAACGTTTAAAGAATGGCCCTTTTCCGATGACATCAAGGATATAATACGAACTCCAGCGTATTACGGTTGAGTTAGTTCATTACAATAATTATTAACGTACAGGTTATGGACTGCGCGAGGATATGTATGTATATATATGTTTGTGTATATATATATATATATATATATATATATATATATTTTTTTTCAAACAGGTTCCCCCCACCTTTCCTCACCTATTTGATAACCCCAACCCCCTTATCCCTTACCTTTACCTCATGGTGCTAAACCCCCTGCCACACACCTTTTTTGGTGGCTCGCAGGGTATTTATGTAGATGTAGATCGGTCGAAATTTTAAACCCGGCAGACATTGTGTTCTTAAAGGAAAAATTAGGTGTCCGCAATTGTGATTCCGGTGATTATTGTAAAGTTTGTATTTACGCACATTATCAGAAGATGAATACTCTAGGCGTACGAGGATATAACTGAAAATTTTTAAAAAATTGTGACCAAATCGCATTATGCATGTTTCAACGAGGACCACAGCATCTTCAAACGAATTTTTCAAGTTCTGCTTCTTTTTCAACACTAATTCTTTTGGTCGTTATATCCCTTCACTCTGTAATACCGATTATCAAGATTCGTCTAATATACGTTCAACGACGTTAATTTTGCAATTAATTTGCGACAGAGACGCTGCCTTCCTACCTCGGCTGAGCCTTCAGAAATTTGATACATCTTTTTCAATTAGGAACTCTAAAGCACTTTGGAAATACATATATTTATCTGCATCGGAAGTTAAATCTCAAAAGTGATTTTAGCAATATATAATACGAAAATGAGCAAAACAACTTTGCTATTTAATGCATTTCTACCTGTAAATATTCTTCAAAAGCACTCTGGTTGGATTTTATTAGGGATAAATCTTATATTTTAATCACATGCGCACATTTAACCTATGCACATGGTCAATTTGATCTAAATAACAATACTACAACATAATAAAAATATTCTTCATACTTTTAGGATTGTCAATTTTCTATGAATTTTTTCTCCTGTTACTGAGCATCTTTCCTTGAATTTATGTAAACATTGCACAAAGTGAATCGTTTGCATTAAGGGAATAATTACGGGTGTGAAGAGAATTTGCACCAATGTGGAGTCTTTTTTTATTTACATTCATTCACAAATTTTACAAGATGATATTTAAGCTACAAATCAGGTTTAGGTTGGTGGCCTCAAGCCCTCCTCTCTTGCTCTCATGATGATGAAGGTTCAACATGCTGGGTTATTTTTAATTACTCAAACCTGACCAGGAATGTTTCTGGACTACATTCACGTGATAAGCTCCGGCGTCTGGCATCGTAGTTTATCAACGAAGAATAAGAATTTTTCATCCGAAGATGAGAGGAGTCTACTTGTTTAGTCTACGATGGCCTCAATCCGAGATTGAGGCCATCGTAGACTAAACAAGTAGATAAACGGAATCGTGAATGGGCATATTGGGTATCAAAAACTAATTACTTTTATCCAAATCCAAGGTTATACCACATCATCAATGTATCAAGTCTCACCTCATACCTCACTCTCGAATGATTTATGTAATTTGAAAAGTACAATGTCAATCAACCCAAAAACTGAACTCCCTTTAAATGTGATATGATGTGCTCCACTCCCACTTCACACCTCTTTCCATTTGCGAGAGGGAATGATGGGAGGGTAGATGTCGGAGAGTGCTTAGTCAGGATGGGGAAGGGGAGGGAGGGATAGGGTGGTGGGTGAGGCTTCGGGGTGGGGAGAGACCCATCCTATTTTCATCGCGGACCTTGCACCGGATATTACTGTCTGGGTGCCGGGGTTGTGTCGAGTGGGGAAGGCGTGTTGAAGTGGTGGGCTTTGGGGTCGGAAAGGGTACAGCGGTTTGTAAGAAGGGTGGGCACGCCGGGAAGAGAAGACTCCCGAGGAGAGAGGTTGGAGGGGGAAAGGGTTCCTCCTTCCCCTCCCCATTCCTTCCTCGAACTCCTAACCCTTTCCCGCTTCCCGCAGACGCAAAGTTATTTGCCCGAATCCTCCGCGAGCCATCCCCGCAATTGTTTGCCCTGTTTCGCAAGTTACTTGTATTTCTATTCCCGGAATCCCTCTCAATACCCTCGCCTCATTCCGTGCGTCAGATCATTTCGCCGTCCGTCCGCCAGCCGTTATTAAAGGATCCTTGTGGACAAGGCGTGACGAGCAGTTGGCACTCTTGTTTCCTCGCTACTCATCACGAGTTCTCGAGTGCGAACATTACGCACGCGTAAGTGACAAGAGGTTTACCCTAAGATTGTTTTAATTTTCAGTTGCGATGTCGTCAAATTAATTTGCCCAATGAAAAAGAAATATCTCGGATATTAATGAAAACATCCAAACTTGGATCCCCGTATAGTTATAGTCGTAGTTATATAATTAATTTTCATATTGGGATTATTTTCAAGAAACAATTCAGTTTTAAGTGTCAAACTTGAAAAATATGTTCCATTAACATTGCAAGATTAAAATATTAAATATATATTCCTCTTCGGTAGATATTAATCATAAAGGGTAACCAGAAGTTTATCAATATGAATTAGGAATTACTCATCCGGAGATTCATTTTCGGTCATCATTAATAGCAAGAGACTAAACAATTAAATAAACGTGACCCTTAACTTAAGAAATTAATATTATCTTTGCTTTCTACAGAAATACACTTTATTTGTCGACTAGTTTCGTTTACACTGTAACATCCTCAGGACTAGTATGTTGTAAGACTAGGATGTTACAGTGTAAACGAAACTAGTCGACAAATAAAGTTTATTTCTGTAGAAAGCAAGGATAATATTAATTTCTTAAGTTAAACATCGAATTCTGCAAAGTTAAGGCCTCAACCATTCAGTGATCCTTAACATTGGATGTGAAAAACTGATACAAAACTCTTAATAATGTTCCTTTATTTCCTACAAAATATAACTTCAATTGATTTAAAGGTATTGACTTTGCTTGAAATAACTATATATTAATTCCTATAGCCGTAGGAAATATTACATCATTATACGTGTAGAATAGTTTTTACCATTGGTACTCAAAGAAAGCAAGCAAACTGAGTGAATAGGTATCCTTGAATAACAAATAATTGAATACCTATTTATCGACGCAATTTGATTAGTTTACTAGTTGAATAGATCTGGAAGCAGAAGTATGTGATGGAACAGAATGTTTCAAATATTAGGAGTAACTTATAAAATTAAATGGATACGTCAGCACCTGAATCCTTCGTTCAAAGTATTCTACCTGATAAAGGTAGACTTGGGACGATTAAAACGACTATTTACTTCTACGCATTTAGAGAACATAATTCTTTGTCCAATTGTATTTGCATTCTTCACTTTTTCGTAATTTCTGGCTGGCTCCTTTTTTGTGATACGGATCAATATGTACCTATGTAAATCTTTTGGACAAATTTCTGCCTTATAAACACCCATGACAAGTTCAAAATAATTCTTTCCTTCAATTTTTACACTAAATCTGTTGTAATATTGTCCTATGTATATGTCTCTTGGTCTTCCTCGTGGAATCTTCCCTTCTACTTTTCCTTCTTTTATATTCCTAATCAATCCATTGTGCCTCAATGTGTGCCCAATCCATCTATTTCTTATTTGCCGCAGAATTCTCCATATGGTTCTATCCTCTTCTGCTCTTTTATATACTTCCTCGTTCCTCACTTTGTCTGTCCATATAATCTTCAGCATTCTCCTCCGACACAATGCTTCAAGGGCTTCTATTCTTCGCTGGTCCACTTTTTCATTACGCCAAGTCACGGAACCAAAGAGTGCCATGCTCCACACGAAAGTCTTGACGAATTGCTTCCTTGTTTCCAGCCTTAGGTTCTTTGAACAAATTAATTGCCTCTTCTTTAAGAATGCGTTCTTAACTTGGGCTTTCTTTGCTTGATGTCGGTCGAACTTCTTCCATCCCATATTATTCTGCTTCCCAGGTAGATGAAGGATTCCACTTGTTCTAGTTTCACCCCTCGAACGGTGATATCTTAGTTCAGCTTCCCTTTTCCGCACACAAGGATTTTAGTTTTCTTCTCGTTGATGTTCAAATTATATTCCCCCAGTACTTGATCCATAGAGGTTGCATCCTTGTCTTACTCCTTTGTTTATTTTGGCTCCTGTTTTTCTTCCATTTTGGTTAACATTGTTGTAACCTGATCCTTGCAGAGGTTATGGATAATTCTTCTGTCGTTGCAATCCAATCCAAGCGCTTCCAGTATCTTGAGCATAAGGTTCCATTCGACGTTGTCGAAGGCCTTCTCCAAGTCCATGAATGCCACATATTATATAATGGCACAGAGCCTCTTTGACGATTTTGGTTAAATTCCCGTCCGCGACTTCAGGAGGAGCACTGGACATTATGTCTTCTCCCTCTCAGCCAGAGCCGCTACAAAAATGGTCCTGAATTTTGACTCCCCAAAGTCCTTCTTCAACTAATTAAGTCCTCAAACATGAGATAAGATGGATGCATTCTCATTTGACAATATTGACGCGTGCAAGATATCCGTGCCACCACAAACGGCATCAACCGCTGCATGGACGCACTCGTGATATGACCTATTCTCGATGCACTAGAATCTAATTTATGTGACAGAATTAAGTGAGGGGCTGAATTGGATATGATTTTGGCTAGGGACGTTGGTAGCTTGTTCAGCCCATTACTTACCCAGTTCCGTCCAGCCTCAGAAACGAGCTCAAACCACACCTATCGAACCATCCAACAGAAATTTTATCACTCTCCTTCTGACAAAGATTTCCGATAAAAAATTCATAAATTCCCTGAAGCCACCAGATAACCTTTCCCCCCCTGAGAGACAAGCTCTCAAACGTTTCGCGTCAAACAAAATTATAAAAATCAAGACGGCGGACAAAGGGTCATCCGTTGTCGCGCTAAATAAAAGAGACTACGACGCTGAGGCATTACGCCAATTAAACGATCTTAATTGCTATGCCCCCCTGCACCAAGATCTTAAATCTTCATATCAAAAGAATATTCTCTCTTTTCTATCCAATTTTGGTCTCAGAGAAGGTCTCTCTCCCAAAGATTCTTTCTCCACCTTATTTCCCCATTTCTATTTACTACCCAAAATTCACAAAAGCAATAACCCCGGACAATAATTGTCTCCAGCATCAACTCACCTACTGAACGAATCTCCGAATTAATACACCTCAACCTTCAACTCATAGCCACTTCACTCCCTTCTTGCATCAAAGATTGGTATCACTTCCTGGAACGTCTACGCTGAGTCCCAATTCCTCACAGCACGACCATTCTCATGGCCCCAACAGACGTTACATCTCTCTACATCTCCATTCCCCACAAAGAAAGCTTAGAAGTCCTGAAATATTAGCTCTGCCTACGACCCATACCGCACACCCCACCCACAGATTTCCTCATCAAACCGGCCCAACTCTTCCTCATCAAAAATTCTTTCCAGTTTAACGACAAAATATATTTGAAAATAAAAGGTACTGCAATGGCTTCTGCAGCGTATGGCTTCTGTATACGTCAATCTTTTTATGGCTAAACTTTAACATAACTTTCTCCACCAACAAACCCTCAAACCACTCTTCTGGGGCCGGTATATTAATGACTTTTTCCTCCTTTGGTCCGTAGGACCAAATCTTTGTCATCCCTCATTTCCCCTCTCAAATCCCCGGTATCCTTCACTTCATCTACATTTGACTCGAATATCACTTTCCTAGACATCGAAATCATCTCCAGAACAATGTGTTTAACACCTCAGTCCGCATTAAACCGACCAACAACCAAAAATAACTCCATTTCAATAGCTGATATAGGTATGTGTATATATATATATGAAAAATAATATATTTTTTCTTACAGGTTCCCTCCACCTTTCCTCACCTAACCCTCAACTCTTACCCTTCCCTCATGGTGCTACAACCCCTGCCACACACCTTTTTGGTGGCTTGCAGGGTATTTATGTAGAAGTAGAAGTATATGAAGCTATTAAATAGCTTGTAACTTGCATCTATTTACTCTGTCAAAAGACTTCACCCAATACACAAATTTAAGCAATATTTTTCCCACATAATGTGTATTCATTGAGTCAATAAGTCCCTGTATTGCTGTTGTTAGATGTAATTTTGTGGAGATTACCATATTAAAATTGAAAAGGCCTGCGCAAGCCGTTAGTCAACTATTGATAACTCGAGGATAACTTGTATTTCACTAGCCTTGTATTTAAAAAAATATTATCGTTGATTTTTGTTTTTCCCATCAAAAGATTACAATTTGATCTTACATAGGATTACAATAACATAAAATTATGCAAAACTATGCAATTTTATGTGAAAGCACTAAGCAATGCTAAAGAGGGTCCAATGTGACAGTTGCCTTTGACGAGGCTGCTTTCCACAAATCCCCGCGCACTCCCTTCCGGCCCCCGCCCCTCCCCTTCTCTTCCCCCCCCCTCCCCCACCTCATCCTCGCCCTTTACCCGCGAACCACGGAGAATGCGGTGGCGAAAATCGCACAAGGCGATGCAGGAATTCGGCTCGACGCTCCCGGATGCTTGTGGCGACGCCCCTGCTTCTATTTTCTATTTTTTATTTTGCTTTTTATCGGAGGAAATGATGTTAAGGTATGAGACTGATTGGTGGGTGAAGCGGAGGGATAATGGCTGTAATATCGGGAGGAGGGTTCAGATTGTAAATATGATGTCTTAAATACGTTTGGCCAAATTCTCACATTCTAAAGACAAGTATATTTTTCCCTTGGCCAGGCCAGCCACCAAATGGATTCAATTCCCTATCTTGCAAAGAGTTCGGTACCGACATGTACATTGATGGAAATTAATAGTACCATAGGTATGTTCACATATGAGAATTGTGAATTATTTCACTATTCAGTAGCCATGATTTAATTTAAAGATATGGGTTACCAAATAAAATTGACCTTAAGATAAATAATGAAATTTAATGCCACGTGGCACATATGAATTTTCATTTGTTCCTATTACACATTGCTTTTCGTAAAATTACTAACTTTAAGAGATTTATTCCATTTAATTTCCGAGGACCTCTCAAATTTGAACATAATTCAGTTTCAATAATATTTATGGAAATAAAAGAGAGAAATAACATTTAAAACTAAGAATTTACGTCCTTGAGCTCTTACGATAAATTACGAGTGCGTACGATGAATTAAAGTGACGTTTCAATTCCATATCCCTCTTTGGTGCTTTGCATCCCGCGAGTGCTGCCTCGCACCACTCATCCGCGTCCATTCACATTTCTCTTCAACGCTCGCAACTTCTCCGTCGCGTGACCTCGTGGTACGGAAGCGGAAACGCGACAAACGAGAGAGGAAACCCCGACTGATGACTCGTTACATCGGCTGCTTTTATTTTTTCTCTTTGCCGCCGCGCACGTCATTCTCTCTTGCGGCGATGCACTTTTGCCGGCGGCGACCCAGAAGAAAGCACGAGAGGAGCATCGACAAGGACGAGGCGTGTTGATTGAAAACAAACGAGTTTCGACGAGTTTTGATGCGAGGGTGCCGTGGGGGGAAAATCGACGAGGGCCAATAAACGTCGCCAAGGCAGCCGAGGTAAGCCCTTTGGCCGCCCTTCGCCACCCCCTCCCCCCTAAGACGGGGTGGGTGAAGAGGGGGAAGGGGGCTAGGTTGAAGGAAGGGAGGGGGGGCGAAAGGGGGCAGGCGGCGCTGGCTGAGGAGAAGAGAGGGTGGTTGCGCTCCCCAGACACGTAGCGGCGAGTCGTTTTTCTCTTCGTCTGGAGAGTTTTGTGCAGGGGGTGGGGGGAGGAAAAGGGAATAACATGAGTCAAAAGAGAGAGGGACTGGTTGGGAAGATGAAGGATGGCGCGAAAAAAAGACGAGTGACTTTACCAATCAAGTGCCGTGAAAATAGAGAGTGGGAGGTAAATGAAAAATGCGACGAAGGCTCATGTGTGAGAGAGGGATATCCAGAAGTGAGAAACATCTGAAGGGCGGATTCCGGGAGAGAGGGAGTCAAGGCTTGTCACCGCTTAAAAATTGCTCCGGACACAAACGTACATGCCGTGGAGATCCACTGTTTGACGCAGCAGCCGCTTATTGTCCAAATAATACTAGTAAAACGAAAGAGCCTGATTGCACAATAGACACACGTACACTTGGTAAAGAAAGAGCATCGATATGAAAGGGTTATTCGCAACGCATTGGGATTTTTGAGGTACCTTTAAAGACTAATTACCAAACCGCAATTAATATAAAACTAAAGTTGTGTGAGTAGGGCCTTCTTAAGCTTATACTATTGGCTAAGGAAGCTCATGTCACTATCTAAAACCTCCCATATTGTCCAAAACAATACTACGATTCGATTTCCCCTTTTTTCCATTCCATTTTCCTTTTCACCTTTCACTAAGTTTACATCGTGAATACTGTCCGCGGATTTTGCCAAAAAACATTATCTCTTTCACCATCCAAACTAACCCTTTACCGATTAATTTCCTAAAAATTCTATTTTCTCCTTCCTTTCCAAAGTCCACAGTCAAAAACCCCACAGACTAAAATACACATAAACGCCGGCCATTAATTTAACTTTTGAAAGGCATACAATAGAAACTTCTCTCCACATCAAAAGCTTACTAATATTTCATTTCACTTTCAGCTTAACCTCAAAGTGCCTTTCCAAATCTTTCCTAAAATAATTCTCTTGAATTTCTTGCTGGGTCGTCAATTTTTGCTTTAAGTATTTCCAACACAATAACCAGAGTCTGGATCTGATTTTTTCATTTCCTACAGCTCGAGAATTTTCTCATTATTAGTATTTATTTTTTCAATCAATACTATGATCTGCATTTTCTTTTAAATAGACTTTATTTCCTTTGTTTTACATCTACCAAAATACCATACGATCCACTAAATAGGCAAATGGCTGGTGGTGCAAGCAACAAGGTGAATTGGTTAGGGATAAGGGATGATAAACGAGTGGAAGGGAAGAGAGAAAAATATTCAGCAAAATAAGCACGAAAATCATCACAGTCTCACTACTTCCAACCTCATTACGAATACTGCAGGATTTATCTTAATATTAAATGGCAATGATATGTTTATAAGTCACACTAATTGCAAATGGATATTTAAAACCTAAGAAACAATGACGACATCCTAGGAAAAATATTTCTTTCATTTCACCATGATAGTCCCATTAGTTCCAGAGAAATACTCAGTGCATATTTGAGACATTTGATTTGTTTGGTATATATATATATGCGGGTCGCGGTGGTCTAGCGGGTAGAGCGTTGGACTGCTGACCGGAGGGTCCCGGGTTCGATTCCCGGGCAAGGCACTTTGGGCACCTGCAGCTCCACCCAAGCTTGTTAATTTTTCGGGTACCAGATCTTCCTGGGAAACCATAACCGGCACAGGGAAAGGAACTGGCCCCCCTACCCTGATGTGTGAATATTCACACGCCGTCGGGCTTGGTACATGGGTGAGCTCTACCATCACCTACTAAACCGACCTTCGGGTTGATTACTGTGTTTATGGTTTTATATATATATATATATATATATATATATATATATTACATTTACATTAGATATTACATTATATATAAATATATATAATGCAGTGGAATTAGCACAAGTAGACAAAGACAAAAACACAGAAACACATAAAAAAGAGAAAGTCACTAGGTTTCGAATTTTCGGTGGCCTAACCACCTTTCTCAAGAGGAGGAAGGAAAGTGAGTTCCGTTCCTTTTTTCAGCACTATTTTTATTGTAAAACTGATGCATGACTAAGCGCTCGCTATCTTAGAGTTTATCTTTTTTTACTGAGTTCCATTTCCTTCACCATACGAGGGTAATCGCAAAAGTAAGGTCTCCAAATTTTTAGAAAAAGAAAAAAACCATTTATTTTCTATGGTATATGCATCATTTTAAATATTAATCAATTATCTATTTGTCTACATAATTGCCATTTCGGACGATTCATTTTTTTAAACGCTGTGACAGTGTTTGTACGCCCATGTCGTACCAGCTCGCCCCCATGTCCCTGAGGAAACGTTCAACTTCATCTTTCACCTCTTCGTCGGAGCTGAATCGCATTCCGACCAAATGTTCTTTCAACTTAGGGAACAGGTGAAGGTCGCTGGGGGCCAAGCCCGGACTATAGGGTGGGTGGCTGACAATGTCCCAACCAAAGTCACGTGAAATTCACGTGAAGAATAAACTCGTTGCCATTTGTGGCCTTCAGTCAGCATTCGCGGCACCCATCTTGTACTCACCTTCCGATATACCAACTTTTCCGTTTAAAATCCTGTGAATGGTGCTTCGAAAAACATCAGGAACCAAAATGCAGAGTTTATCCAGCGTGATCCGCCGATCATTACGCATGGCTTCCTCAATCTTTGCGACAGTCTCGTCAGAAATTGACGGTCTCCCGCTCCTGTGTTCGGCGTGAATTCCAGTACGACCGGATGTAAACTCTCCACACCACTACGCCAACGTGTTTGACATCCATGCACGATTTTCCATACACTTCCATCAATTGAATGCGATGAATTTCAAGTGGTTCAACCCCTTTTGCATTCAAAAATCGAATAACTGCGCGAAATTCACACTTCACTGCGAAACATGCAACGGGAGCTCCATTCTCAATGGCTGCCAATCCTAGACTGAGCGTCCCAGCGCATCCTTGTTTGGGAGCTAAATGATCAATCTTTAAAATGATGTATGTATCATAGAAAATAAATAGTTTTTTTCTATTTCTTAAAATTTGGAGATCTTAATTTTGGCATTAACCTCGTATAATTGATTCATTTTGAAATTTTTCTAAATATGCTTTACAGTCCCAGGAATATAAATCTCTCTTTCTTTCTTTCGACCCCTAAAATGAATCATTCATGAACCCAGTGGACGGCGCACTAACAGCCACACTTTCCATGTTTCGCTTTGGCATTGAAACATCATGGCCTATAGAATTTTGGCACCGTGAATTAGCCTTAGGGGTGGAAGTAATGGGATGCGAATGGGTACCCAATTCGGATAACTAAGTATCCCAAAACCCTTCGTCTCTAATTTCTATACATTGGATCAAACCCAAAGTATCCCACGTGAATTCCATTTTGAGAGGCAAAGTTATTCAAGGTCTGTCATAAAAGTAGTAGGAGTTATTTTTCCCGTATAGACAAGCGGACGGAGGGCTCTTTCTGTGGCTGGGTTCGTGGGAGGGGAATCTCAGGAAAGGCGGGGGGCTGATGAAAGTGGGGTCTAGAAATAGCTATCGTCTCTCCCGTATTTTTGCCCGTACTCATCTTCACAAAATCCATAAAAAAATATGGAATCAGACAATACACATTCTAAGCGTTCAGCAAAGCAGATTATGAGCTAACTGAAAAAAATGTAGCATTCTCGATTAATTAAATGATTTAATGATAATTAAATACATTGTACTCTGTTGTTTAACGCCGTTCACAAGGAATTGATTAGTTGAGATACCTAATACCTATGGCATTCGGAGAGCTTCCTTGTTACATCAATTCTAACACTCATTAAAAAAGCAATTTCTTTCACGTGTGTTGAGTAAATAGGATTTTTTAAGAATGAGTACAGAGATGAAATAAACGGATGAATTCAATGTAGTTTCCACATTATAGTACAGTCCAGCCCCCTTCCTTCGTTCGAATGGTATGAATACGACTTGGGGAAACAAAATTCTACATCTGTGTTCAAAAATCTCTCAATTGAATACTTGAAGTAAAAGACAGGATCGGACCAAGTTTTTATTTAAAATTTCCATTCATAGATTTCAGATTTTGAGCAATAAATCGATCTCGTCCACCATATGCTACACCAAGTCTATTATATTTCTAGCAGGAGCCACCGACCACTTATCCCACTATCGAGTTCCACACACTGGATAATATCGATCATAATGACAATTGAATGTCGGCCGCTTACCTCCAAAGTTTCGATAATAGTATCGGCCCCCAGGTGACGTCTATCGATGTCTCCGAGGAGAGAGTGGGGGGGAAGGGGGGGAGAGGAGGTAGGACAACGCGTGGGAAGAATGCGAAGCCAATGAGCCGCCCCCTGTCCCCATTCGATGCCCTCCTCCCAGTCTGCCGCCCCCACCTTCCCTCCTCTTCGCCATTTCTCCCCCCTCCACAGAATTGGAGCAGATGAAGACGAGTCCATGGCGATAATCCAATATTGATTTGGGGACCGTTCCCCCCCCCCCCGGCCGAAATCGTTGAAAGAAAATTAAAAAAAATCGTTTCATCGCTCTTAAAACGCGAAATGTTGCGTAAAGAATCTCAGGAACTACTCTCACCAAATACGAAGGAAATTTCTTCGAAATCATTGCGTTTAAAGACCGCTCATCACCGATTACTTGACCTTTTGGCATGAGTTCTGGAGTTCCTTTTCTCCTCGTAATAAAAAATTAAGTGATACGTAAATTGTCCGCAGTCAAGAGTTCTTTCTGCTCCTTACCATCAAGAAAATTCGCAGATAACAAAATACTTGGCAACTTCAGGTTCGTGATTACACAATAATTAAAATGTTGTTCTTAACTATGAGAAAAAGGACACGAGGCTAAATTCAGAGTTTTTAAAAAGGTTTTGATGATTTATAATTAAAAGGAGAGATTTTTCGTAACTGCCATGTCAACAGCAAGTGAGTGAAATTTTACATTTTAAAAAATCACAGGCAATGTAATGAGAACAAAGTATTAAAAATTTTAAAATGTGGTTCAATTAACCAATCATTATATTTTTCAATATCAAACGATAAAAAACAGTAAGGATATTTGGGCACTCTGATTCCTATAATTTATCCCTTTCCTCATCTGGGGAATAATTTTTATTGGCAAAGATCGCTCTCGATCGATAGCTATTTCTCGTAGAAGGAGAAATGCAATTAGAATAATCTACCTTTATCAATAATGACGCTAAACAAAATAAAGTACGGTAAATGTGAGAAGTGTTGAAAAATTAGGTCAGGATCTCTTGTATCTAGGGTTATTAAAAGAATCTTGTGTTTAAGAAAAGTATCTTGACACCACTTAATATGGAAACTGGAACCTATTGCTACACGTAGATGCCCTAAGGGACATAGAATCGAAGTGAAGCACCACAGAAAATTGATGCATTCCCCGAAAAGGAACAAATGGAAGAGATAAATATGGCGAAAGTTGGAAAGGAGGTAAAATAAATTCAGGAGTAGAGAGGCATTATCGCCCTTCATCTTTCTTGTGTGTATTGAACGGGCAATAAACAGGACAAAGGAAAGGATGAAAGTCGATTGACAAATTTACAGAGGAAGAGGAAGCTCATTATGGGACGCCATAGTTATACTTAAAGGGAAGAAAGAATGCCTGATAAGGATACTGTGACTGTGAACAGATGGGGGATGATAGAGCACATACTAGAGATGCAATATAAAAACGGAGCTTTGAGCAAGTCAAAAAAACCGATTACAAATGAAAACAGAGGAGGACACATTTGAAAAAGTGTGCAATGTTGCTAAAAGGCTACAAGATATACAGCGACGGAAGAAGCTTATAAGGAGAGCATTATAACCAAAGCCATCTTCTGATCAGGAGAAAGAACTAGAATCAATTAGGACTATCTGAACGCTAGTGAATCTGTTTATAAAAACAAAAAAACAAAGCTTAATTCTCTACTACATTGAGACATGGATTATTATTATTAAAATGTACATGTGCAGATAGACAATGTCAGGTGGCACACAAGTCCCAAGTATTACAATCAAACTTGCCTTGGAAAAAAAACATGACATATAATGACATGAATCAATATCATAAAAGATAATAAATACAATCAGTCTGAAAAAATACACTTTAAGGAAATTTCCAAACGTCAATCTGTAACACATACAAAAAAAAGAAAATCCCCATCACATTCACATTTGTTTCCCAATCAACAAGAAGAAAAAAATTAAGCTGTTACATTCAATTTTATACAGCACATCAATCAAATTATTACAGAAATTGTTTACATCTTTTCTTAAAAGTTTGCGCTCTGCTAGGAAAGGGCTCAAATATAGTAGTTTTGCAGGTAAGGAGTTCCAACCAACAATTGTTTTATTTAGAAAAGAAAATTTTTATTCGTTTTTTGTGCCCGGCATTTTACCGTAAATTTGTGGTCATCTCTCCCTATAAAATTTGAGTTCCCCGCCTCTTTCCTAAGATTTGCCCAATATTTCTCCCCCTTCAGAATGCGGAATATTCCACAAAGTCTGCTTACTTTCCTTCTAGTTTGTAAAGGTTCCCAGCCCAGCGTTTTTAGCATGTCAGACACACTCTCCATCCTCCTATGTTTCCCCAGTACATAGCGGGCAGCCTTTCTTTGAACCTTTTCCAGTTTTTTGATTTGTCCTTCTTCATGAGGGTCCCATACTAGAGATGCGTATTCTGATGATAGCAGCTGAAGAGAAAAGAAGATATAAAAGATATATATATGTAATGCCATCCTAAAGAAGAATATCACTAAAAAATAACTGTTCACTCCGACTGCCCATTGGCACCTTTCGGTTGTAGTGAGAAGTACGTTTGTGGAACACTCAAGTATAAGTGGGAGAGTACTTGTACACATCCTGAAGAAAAATATTTTTACTGATCACTTTAATTTTAGAAAAATGCAAGGAAGAAGAATAAATTATCGCAAGCAGATAGTGAAAGTCAGATGCCAGTAATGGTGCACGAAATTAAACGATAAAGACAAAATTAGGAGGCACATCATTGGGTAGAATGCATTAGTTATTTCATATTGTGAGTTCATTGATACGAAACTTTCAATGTAAAAGTATTTTGAAAAACGTTAAGCAAAGTAGCATGGGTAAGCAATGCATATTTCAAAGCTCTATTGATAGTTCTTCGCAATGCCCCACTTATTTTCGCTTTTGCAATTGCGTTTGCTCGGTAGTTAGTCAGTAGGTTTGGAAAATCATCATAAAACACGTGTTGGGTGGGGAATCCTCCGAAAATATTCGGTCTCTATTCGTGGCAGATATGTAACTCAGGCGCTTCTCTTATTGAGAGCGAAGTTGTGGTGCCGTTATGTGCTTGGCTTTTTCTTCATTTGTGGAATTTTTATTTAACTCAAGACTACAAATGACTGTTTGGCATGTGTGTAAATAAAGCGTACAAATTTGTCAATTGTAAGTGACCGCGTAGTTCAGTGACGCGCAAATTCATTAAAATATCCTCGGGGATACACTTAGTAATGGTAGTTTTTCTTGGAGGCGACCGACAGCAAAGACCGACACCTGATGATGTCGCCTATGCGAGGAAACCGGTCGACTTTAAATAATAAAGTGTGGAAAAAAGTACCATCTCTCTTTTGATTTATTAGAATGGATTTCCACAAAGTGAAGCCTGAAACCATCGAGTTTATCAAGATTATTTGCGCCATTAGGGATCGATGAGAAAGTTGGAAGGGTGGACAGAAATCCGGCGTCGGCATTAGCATACTCATAAAGAAAGGCGGCAAGGGGTCCGCGGTTTTAAATCCCATCCGACGGACGGCGTACTCATCAAGGGCTCTCCACAAAGCACCTCAAATAGGGATCGGGATTACACTGAAAATATTTGTCTCCAGGATCTGAACGGTGGGAAGCCAGTACGTTAGCCACCGTACCATCCCAATCCCTGAGGACAGACTTATAGGTATACTATGCCTTATAAGTAAATTTTTGTAATCTTTCTCGTTGGAACCAGTGAGGCAAAAGCATGCAAACAGTGGATGTATACATTGCGTTTCTTAATTTAATGAAAAAGCATACATTTACAGGTTGCGTTCATAAAGTAAACCAATTGAATTTCCCGCGCCGCTCCTATTGGTCGGAGTGGAATTAAACCACTTTGATTAGGTGGGGGAATAAGGGCTTTACCCGAAACCGATCTCAGTGCTCTCCAAGTGGTGGAAGTGGAAGGAGGTCAGTTGTTGTAAACCTCTCCGCGCCGACGATGTCACGAAACAAATGGAATCAACGATCGAGCAAAGTTACGCGGCTAAATTTTGTGCTAAACTGAAAAACAATGTCTAGAGGAGACTAACAAAATGATTCGTGAGGAATACGGGGCTCTGATCTGTCCTAATCACAAGTTTCAACGTGTTTAAAGGCTTTCAAGGAGGGCCGGGAAGAGATTCACGACTGTCAACCTGCCATTGTTGTCAGCAAAACTGACAACAATATGGATTGTGTTCGACAACTGTTGGACTCTGACCGTCGATTGTGTAACCAGATGGTTTCCAATTAACGGAACTTGTCGTCCACTGTTGTGTTCCGCATTCTCACTGATGATTTAGCGATGAAAAAAGTGTGCGCCAAGCTCGTGCCCAAGATGTTTGCCACAACGCGCTACGAGTCCGCGAGTTCCTGGCCACACACCAGGTGCCAACGCTGCCCCACCCACTCCCCCTATAGTCCCGACGTCGCCCCAGCAGACTTCCGTTTGTTTCCTTGAAAGGAACCCGTTTTTCGTCCATAAAAGTGATCCATTCAGCCGTGACGAAGACCTTGCGAGAGGCCTCCGAAGACGCTTTCCAGGGCGCGTACCGGTCAAGGCGGAGTCACTGGGAAAAAAGTGTAGAAATCCAAGGGCAGTATTTCCGATAATTTGAGCTGTTTGTGCAAATGTGTTCAATAAATTATAAAAATAATTGTATTACTTTCGGAACGAAACCTTTATCGTCAAAATCGATATCTCCATGCATCCCTGAGGCAACCTTTATTCTTGATTATGTAACAAAGTACATGCATGTACGAAAGCGATCTTTAATAATGGAATTCACTTGGTGCATATTAAAATCGATGGCATATAAGATCGTTTTAAAGGAAATCCCATCGTAAAATAGTGATAAGTCAGAAAGATAGGGGCTCAGGCGTGAGAAGTGAATCTGACAATAGAAGACCGTATTGGTTGGTTCGAAAATATGTGTTTTTGACCGTGAGCCTTCTCCAAATAACGTTTTGAAAAAAAAGAACCAATGTTGTTTGTTACGAAACCTAAACAATCTAGTCTTTCCAAACAAAGATTTTAGACCTCTTAAAATTAATGTGTGATATTATTTTTTATTTACTTCGCGCATCATGACACGGTATTTTCATAATATGCCTTTAAACGACATCTGCAAAAGATAATACAGTCTCCTTAATGTGCGAATTAAATTTTGTCCATTAATTAACACAATGAAACAGTGTAAAATAAAACGGTTATGAATTATTTGGGGTGTTAGCGCACCAAAATCAATAAAACAACCGCATGCAGAAGCCGCAAAAGTATACAAGTCCCAAAAAAACATTGTATGCATTCATAAAAAAACCCTTAAACCTCACACAGATGCAAACACTCTAACGAAGATGCACCTACAAATATGCCTGATGTATTTGCAATGTTTAATTTTGTTCCGACTTGTAAATTAAATGTTTTTTTAATATTTCTAAAGTGACTTCGGTTTCTTACTATTATGATTTCTGATTGACTGAATTGATGAATATTGCAATCCATCTCCCTTATTTTAACTTCTCCATACTTCCCGAATACACTGGGTGAATGAAATGACGTCAAACCTGCGCATGCGTGTCGAGGGGGAATGTTGCTTCCACATGCCACCAGGAGTGCTTCTGAAGGTCATTTTGTTTGTAGTCTACAAGCATGCATTTCCTCTATATAAATACCCTGCGAGGTATCAAACAAGGTGTGTGGCAGGGGGTGTAGCACCATGAGGGAAGAGTAAGGTATGAGGCGGTTGGGGTTATCATTTCGGTGAGGAATGGTGGAAAAACCTGTAAGAAAAAATATACAAATACATATATTTCCTGAAATATTTTATTTGGGTAATCTACCGGCTAAGGTAGGTTTCTATTTTAATATTTAGCTTAGCATTTTTCTTTCTGGAAAATCGCATAACCTTTGTTTTATTAATATTGATTCTTATGCCATATTTATCGAACTGAACCTCCAATTCACTCAGCAATGCTTGCAACCCCTTGGCTGACTGAGCAACTAATGCTTGGTCATCAGCAAACCTAACCGATTTTACGAATTCCCCTCCGACTTTCATTCCTACCTCCAGTTCTTCCCATGCCTCTTTAATCATTTCCTCCACATATACGTTGAACAGCACCGGTGACAATGGGCAATCCTGCCTTACCCCTCTTCCTAACACTGCCCATCCGGACTCTCCGTTCCCCGCCCGCACCTGAGCAGTCTGAGACATGTACAGGTTGCGTATCAGTCTCCTGTCCCTCCAATCCATTCCTATTCTCTGCAATACACGCATTAATTTTTCCCAATTCAGTTCAATTCGAAATCTAAAAAACAGGCAAAAACTTCCTAATGGAGTTCAATATATCATGTACAAACAATGCGAGTTGAGTTTTGCAGGATCTACCCTTACGGAAGCCGTGTTGGTTATTAATTAATAAATCTTGGCTATCGAGGTGCCTCATCATGGAACTAACAATGATGTGTTCAAGAATCTTACAGGAAATGGAAGTGAGCGATATTGGCCTATACTTACTGGGGTCCTCCCTGTCTCCGTTTTTAAATATGGGTGTTACCGAAGCTACCGTCCAGCCGTTTGGCACGCTTTCTTCTGCTAATGATTTCTTAAATATTATATCAAGATAGGGGGCAATTTCAGCCGACAGTTCTTTATACACGCGCGCCGGTATCTCATCAGATCCCGAAGATTTGTTGGGGTCTATGTTTTTAAGGAGTAATTATATTCTGCGGGTGGAATAATCGATTGCTTCCATTGACTGCTGAAATGTTTTCGGAAGGTTCTCGCGTGTATTTTGGTGAGGATATGTTGAAAAGACTCTGGAAGAATGAGTTTAATATGTTGGCTTTATCTAAACTACTCGTTACTTTATCCCCCTTTTCGGTATTCAATGAGTTTACGGTGGACTTTTTTCCCTGCACTTCCCTGACGTAGGACCAAAACACCTTTGGGTTATCGTTCAAATGTTCGCCTAATTTTTTCCTTTTTAATTCCGCTAGCGCCTTCCGGAAGGCCTTCTTGGCAGTGGACCTAGATGCTTTGTAGATCTGTATAGTTTCGTTGATTTTATCAGGGGAGGAATCTATAACTGCGTTTTTCATTCTGGCATGGCACACCCTTTGCCGCCTAAGAGATTTCTGTACTTCAGAGTTGTACCATCGGGGTTCCTTATTCTCTTTTATATATTTACTAGGTATGAACCTCTGTATTGCTGAACGTGTTATCGTAAGAAAATTATTCCAAGTATCCTGGACAGTACTAGTTTTGCTTAATTCGTCAAATATAGGAAAAGAACTTTTTAATTCACATTTTAAGCCATCATAGTCCGCTTTATTGAACAAATAAACCTTTCTCTTAGGTTTGTTAACTTTATCTACGCTTGGAAAAAATCTAGCGTTTACAGCCCTGTGATCACTGATTCCGTCGACAACTTTCATATTTAAGACCTTTTCGGGGAAATTTGTGGCTAACAGATCAAGAATGTTCTTTCCCCATGTTGGTGAAGTGACTAATTGATGTAGGGAATTCGAGGTGAACGCAAATAAGAGGGACTCACATAGATCCTAGTCTTTACCTCCATTTATAAAACTGTACGATTCCCAATCTATTGTGGGAATATTAAAATCGCCTCCGATAATTAGGCTATGCTCACTGTTGTGGGATTTAAAGCTTTGTATCTGTCTTTCTAGGTCATGTATTGAGTTAATTCTAACGTGGGGTGGTCTATAATACGCACAGATATATATTCTTTTCGATCTGGGTGTTTTCAAAGAGCACCATACCCTTTCTATACAGCTGTCAGGAAATAACTCTGCTCTACTGACGTTAGAGTTCTTAACCGCAATAAACGCTCCACCTCCGGCTCTATTCTTTCTGTCGTTTCTATAAACTATAAAGGACTTAGGAAATATTTTGCTGTCTGCGATGTCATCTGTTAACCAACTTTCAGTTCCTATAATGATATCCGACTCTGTGCTATGAATGAGATGGTGATGGTGATGGTATTTAATTTTTTTAAACTTCGGCAGTTAACTACTACTACGGAAATTATATCCTCGTCTAAAACCTTCTTTGCGGTCTGCTTTCTGGGGATGTCATTTAGTCATTTTGATGTCTTAGTATTCGATCCGCCTATGTTCTGATTAGTAATTCTTTCTTTTGTCTCATTAGCAGTGTAAGTACTTGGAAAAATCTCTTCTGGCCACCTAGTATTGTTAGACCCACTAATTGATCTACACCTTATAATATCGTTATTAGGGCAAACTACTCCACTACCTAACCTACGCATTTGCCTAAAAAACATCTCCAGTGCTCGAAGATTCTATGATTCCAGTGCTCGAACCGACGCCTCAGGGGTGTAGTGGACCCCGGAACGGTTCAAGGGAGCGGGACATGACCCGAGCACCGGTCTCAAGTCCAAAAACTCGGTCCCTATGTCCCGACAGAATTTCCACAGCCTTCCGTTCAGAGGCTCAATGCGACTCCAAACGTAAGCACCGCAGTCAGTCCGCGGGACAATGCTACATATGGATAACCGTAAGTCCACATCAGATGCCTCCCGCACACGATCTACTTCGGATTTTAGGTCCCCAAAGGCTCTCAAAATCCTTTCGGACCTGGAGGCATCGTTGGTGCCGACATGGGCTACCAACCGCAGCATGGAGCAAATCGTGCCCCGGACCGCCGCCCTTACTGAAGCCGTGGCGTTAGGAATTAACCCCCCTGGCAAACAGTAGGAGGTAACCTCCTGGTTCGTCATATCCCTCTCCGACCTTCCCCGCAATGGAGACACCAACTGCCGGACGTTGGAACTCCCTAGCAATAAGATTCCCCCCCTCTCAGAGCGACTACCCCTAGTGATGGAGGACTTCGAGGCTCGGGGTGCACTCTCTGCCGCCCAAACAGGCGCCCAGACGCCTTCTTCGGACAGCGCCGCGAAGTTGTTGCTGACAGGGATGGGGACGGCCTCCACCGACGGCCTCTCCCGGAATCTACCTCGCTGCCGCTCTGCGCCTCTTGGTCGCCATCTTCCACTCTTCCGGCCGAGGGGAAGGGGTCGCCATCGGGCGAGAAGGGCCAGCCATTTGTGTTCAGCCTAACCTCGTACAATTCTGAATCACCGGCCTTCCACAACCAAGATTTACGTGAGACAGATACGTCGACGAAGGATCATTTCGGATGGAGATTACGATGGATGGTCAAGATTTTTCTAGCGGCCTTGTTGTGTGAGTCTTCTCAGCTCATTTACCCCCCATTCGATGCAGCCAAAGATATAAAGCAACGTCGAGGACGCAACCAGGATAGGCTGAACTCCACTCTGGGGAGTGGCGAGATATTCGCGAATTTCTTTCTCGTCAAGACGAGGAAAGGCGTTCACGTTAACGCCTTCATTCGACAGGTGGACGGTCGCAGATTCGTCCAAAACGAAACCCATCCAAACATCCTCAGTCTGCTCCTGTACTGTGCTCAGAGCAAGACGCAGTTGGTGTGAAGTAAAAGTATAGAGCTGGAGGTCATCCATGAAAAACAGGTGAATCCATTTGGCAACATGGAGGCACTTTGTTTCCATCTCACATGTATCTCTCTTCTTGAATCAACTCGAACAACAGTCGTAAGAGGTAGATACCGAAAATGAAGGAGGTCAAGTCATTGCCTTGGTGAACAACAGTGATACTTTGACGAATATATTCAAACAACATGCTCCCCAATCACAAATGGCCTGTATTCAAATTAATTAAAATGATTTTAAAAGTAATTTTACAAAACCATGGTGATAATATTCTCCTTATGGCATGTCTTTCGTTTTCCACAAAAGAAATTTCAAGACCCGCTCTTACACCCTCAACCCCCGCCAAGCACTTTTCTGACTGAGCCCAGGTTCCTTTTCTGTATTTATAGTGTTCATCATTAAAGAAACTGTGCATCTATTGGCGAATTTTTTATTTACACGTAAATGAAAAGAATATTAATAAAGAAACAGCATTTTTTAAATGAGAACACATATAAATTCTGATTCCATTTGATGACACTAATCGTTGTAAAATAAATTATTTATGTTGATTTATAATATTTATTTTCTAATTTTGCAGAAACGGAACATTAAATTCAAATAAACCTTTTTATTTTGAATCAATTAATATTTGAAACTATGCATGAAATAAAATTCGGAAAATAAAATAAACAAACATATTTGATAATTCACTAATTCGACCAGTGAAAACTTTGATAAAAAGTAATTTCCATTTTTTCGAACATGTAATTTTAAACCTACTTTTTTGAACCCACGAGCGATAAGGGATAAGAATTCCCTGTCCAAACGCGTTATGGTTAATAAAATTCGGGTAAAAATTAGTATGGCGTGTATTCACCCCCTGCCACACACCCTAGTGTTCGCCTTGCACGGTGGTAAAAACACTACAATACTAAACCCTTTTCCTGAATACCACACACCATGGTTTATGGTAAATGGTATGACGCATCTACTGTTTTTCAACGCAATGTTATCTTGGTGTTTCTTCATATTGACTGGGGTTCTCTTCCATGCCATTCATTGGTTGCCATTGTTGCTATCGTTCTAAAGGTGCTTCGCTATGACATCTCTGCTTTCCCTCTTCCGCCCACCGCCCCCTCCTGCAAGAATGAACCCCCACTACGCCCCGTGGCGCATTGGCTGTCCCGGTTTCCGTGTCTCGGCCGGCCGGCATTGGCACATTGGAACAAGGCCTTAAAAATTGGGCCACTGTTTATTATGCACCCGAGGGGCGTTCTCTGTCTGCGGCCAGGAAGACGTCACTCATCATCCACACGAACACGCATGCACGCATACACCTCCGCCGACGACGGTGGCAGCGAAATTCTCGCCCCCATCGCCCCACATTCGGACCCTCCAACCCCGCCCGCGCCCCTCTACCCCCTCCATCCACTCCACCCACCCTACTCTCACGCACCAGCACATCAGAGTCACGCTTCCATTTCGCACAAACGCCTCCATGGATACAAAAACGCTTTCAGTCCACCGAAACTACGATCTTCGAGAGTTTCGCTTTCCATGACAAATGGCTGGCTCATCCTTGAGTGGTTATACAGCTGGTACTACGCTCTGGGAATCTGGTAAACTTGTAATTAATGTATCGATAACTTCGAATTAATACATTTTCTTCAGTTTGGTGTTGAAGAAAATGGGTATATTTTCAGGCTGAGAGTCAAATTAGTAAACAAAATTACGATTTCAAAACAATATAAATTCATTTTTTATAAAATATCTACAACTTCATTCAAGTATTTTTGGTTCATTTTTTAACCTAATTAATTTATTAAAGGTTGAAGATACGTCGTAACCAAAATTTTGTATTTAAAAAATCAGAATCTGTTACCAACCATTCGTTTTTGCATTTTTAACAAAACTTAGTATATTGTAAATATTTTTGAAATTCACGGCGATCCACCATTTTCAAAACGACTTTGAATGAACACGGAAGTCAAATCTATAAATTCCTCAACCGTATAAATTATCTGATCCATGATAGTCGATTTTTTATATGTATGAGCTTATCAACATTATGAGGTTCAAATATAAATCCATAAACCAAATAATGGCCTTTGATTAGTTGTTAAAATGGTCCTATTAACTGTTCAAATAGCCTCCCTTGCTAATTATTATATGGAAATAAAAGGTGTTGAAACATGAGGAGTGATCTTAAAAACAGAAAACAGTTCAATAAATAAGTTTAATTCAATTATAAGAACTTCAGTTCTTGCTCAAAGGGGAATATTCACCGTAGATGGTAAATTAGGAATAAAACAGGTAATGAAATGCATATCAGCAAATTTAAAAAAAATCCATCAAGTTAATGACATATTCTAAAAAAATAGATTAAATGTATACCGGACAAATATTTAGTTTCGTCCCTGTGCATAGACTTCAGAAGTCCAACCTGAAGCGTGGAGGGGGTGATTCAAGTAATTGAAATGAGGAAGGGGTTACGAGGGAAGAGCGACGCAAATCTGATTGCAATTTGATTTTTGCAATGGCTTATGGATGGAATGCTTTCATTGTTGTCATTATTTCTGTATTCATTTCGCGTAAGTCATATAACGATTTCCACCGCTAAAGTAATTATCCCAGATTTTCATTGAGATCCATATTGATGATTAACTGCCCTGCCCTCCTGTTGATCCATCAAAACATGAACTCCTCATTTGATGAATACAGGCACTTGCAATCAGTACAATCAACATGGAAAGATGCCGTTTCCTTAGGTTTTTGGCGCATTATTTTAAGTAACATTGGTAAGGATTTAAAAAAAATGTGGAATAAATATATGAAGAGTTTAAACTCATTTCGGAACGAAATGACCTAATTAGATGTACTACCACATATTATATAGAGAATGAAACGATATTCATCGTATAATCTTTGGACGCCCTAATTTCCCCCAATTTAATTTATCTATATGGAATATTACTTTTCAAACTGTAAACATTTTGAGCAGATTAGTATTTTTTTAAATGATTATACTAATAAAACAGTTTTAAAATTTATAATATTTTAAAATATATATCTTTAAAAATACATTTCTAATAAAAATGGTAATTTTTTTGTTCGGAGACACTGTATATCTCCAAAACGAATAATTAAAATTTCTTGTGCTCTCAATCTATTCTTCTATTCCGATAACAAATTAATTAGCTCTGGATGAACGCCATTTTGGATTTAAGTCAAACAAAAATTTTTGATTTTTAGACAAAATTTACTCATGATTGAACGTTGATATTTCTAAAAATTTTGGAATTCAGTCTAAGAATTGAATTCGAAATTATGGCATATAAGTTAAATGGAGATCAGTAATGAAATACATTTTGAAAAGAAGAATTTAGATCGATTGCTGCCCAGTTTATTGATCTAATATGCACACGTTCGATTGGCCAGTCGGCGATAAGATTTGAGTTTTCATAATTCAAAGTAATTTATGCTTTAATTTTTAATACAATGTACAATGATGGAAAAAGTTAACCCCAGCCGTACTCTTAGGGTCAGGGGCTAACCCTTCCCATTATTTCATACGGCTGTAGTTACCGTTCGCCTTATACATATATAATGTACAATACATGGATAATGTAAGAACTCCAGTATTTCACATGCATGTAGACATTTTTCTACTACGATGTTTATGCCAACAGTTTATTCCACATAGTTATGCATTTACAGTCCAATCAAAATACGGAAAATTAAATCATCTAGGAAAAATCGATTACCGTCAAATGATACGCATATTCACTTTCCCTTAATATGGTAAAAGCTTTAAATGTATATAAAATATTTAAAACTTTAAATTCAATCTTACGTGTTTTACGAATGCGTAATTATTAACTCATGATAAAGATATAATATTTTATTGGCTCAAGCCATGTTTAACTCTCTGTAGTTCAATTTTACCCTTTTACTACAGGCCTTATTCAAAATTCAACGATACAACTATTAATGGTTTTACAAAGCCTAAGTACGAAGTTGATAAAGAGCTCGGATTATTAAAAGTTTACAGGCTCTTTTCGACCTCAATTATTACTCCTTGCTTCAGTGGCTTTGTACCGAACAACTGCAAAGGTGATGGCAACCCCTTAAAAACTTTGGTGCTATTTTAATTTCCTTTAGCACCTCGTGTTTTGATATTGGAGCGTTCAAAAAGATACAGTGCACACCACAAATGATGCTCTTTTCCAGTGGGTATTCTCAATATCAAATGTCTTCTTTCCTAAAATGATAGTTTTTTCGACTTAATTACCAAGTCCAATTACGAGTACAGACATGTATTTATATATATATATATATATATATATATATATATATATATATATATATATATATATATATATAACTATTATTTTAGGAAACAAGACATTTGATATTGAGAATACCCACACATAGAAATAATATTTGTTCGCCGTATGGCGGGGTTTTCGTGTTTGAATATGTGTTTGGTCAATGTGGCTCGTCTCTTCTTCTGGCTATGCGTGCCATGAAACGCACCGTTCCTATCCTTTATAATATTGTATGAATGCTTTTCTACTATCCTTTCCCCATCTTGTGTGCCGTCTATTTCTCCTTTGGTGGGTGAAAAAGTTCCCTAACGCCATCTCTCGGGCAACAACTATCGGAGCACTTTGGCGCTTTATAAGATCGCAGATCTCAGTGTAACTCTGGTTTCCTTATTAGGTCAATTGGTAGAGCATCCGCCCGGCAAGTGAAAGGCCCGTGGTTCAAATCCCGGATAAGCAGATATCCCCCATCTTTCCTGTGTTTGCCTTTTATGTGTTTTCCTATCCCCTTTCCTTGCGAGTCGCGGTGGTCTAGGGGGTAGAGCGTTGGACTACTGACCAGAGGGTCCCGGGTTCGATTCCCGGGCAAGGCACTTTGGGCACCTGCAGCTCCACCCAAGCTAGTTGATTTTTCGGGTACCAGATCTCCCTGGGAAACCGGCACAGGGAAAGGAACTGGCCCCCCTACCCTGATGTGTGAATTTTCACACGCCGTCGGGCTTGGTACATGGGTGAGCTCTACCATCACCTACTAAACCGACCTTCGGGTTGATTACTGTGTTTATGGTTTATGTTTTATCCCCTTTCCTTATACATCTATTTCTATGCGTGAGAATAATTTATATATATATATACAAATAGGTAATCTACCGGTTAAGGTAGGTTTTGGGATGGACACAACTAACAAATAAAAATTGTGTAACTCCTAACAAAAACCAATCCAGCAAACTAATCTACATCAGGTCCCTCTTCATCTCTGTGTACCTCCTTCCTCTCTTCATCCCGTCCAACATTCCTATCCTGTTCCTGCCCTTTCCTCGCTTGCCCAACATTCTCCCCTTCATTACCCTCGTCAACATTCCACTACCGCTCAATACGCCTTTCATCCATTTTTCCTGCCTCCATAGGATTTCTCTCAACAAACCCCTCTCCTCACCCACCATCTCTAGTACTTCCTCATTTGTTTTCCTTTCGGTCCATTTCACCTTCTCCATTCTTCTCCACACCCACATTTCAAAAGCCTCCAATCTACATCCTCCCGCTTCAGCGACCATGTTTCCGCGCCGTACCTAGCTACGCTCCATATCAGAGTTTTTACGAGTCTTTTCTTAACCTCCCTACTCAACGTCCCCGTCATCAACTCCCTCCTCCTTGAGAAAGCCTCCTTGCCTAGCGCAATTCTTCTCCTTACGTCCCTACAACTTTGACCGTATTGGTCCAAAACACTTCCGAGATATGTAAACTGTTCTACCTGTTCTATTTTTCCCCTCTTATTTTTATGTTTAGCTTAGTCTTTTTCTTTCTGGAAAATCGCATATTCTTTGTTTTATCAATATTGATCCTCATCCCATATTTATCGCACCGAACCTCCAATTCACTCAGCAATGCTTTCAACCCCTTGGCTGCCTGAGCAACTAATGCTTGGTCATCCGCAAACCTAACCGGTTTTACGAATTCCCCTCCGATTTTCATTCCTACCTCCAGTTCTTCCCATGCCTCTTTAATCATATCCTCCACATATACGTTGAACACCACCGGTGACAATGGGCAACCCTGCCTTTCCCCTCTTCCTAACACTGCCGATCCGGACTCTCCGTTCCCCACTCGCACCTGAGCAGTATGAGACATGTACAGGTTGCGGATCAGTCTCCTGTCCCTCCAATCCATTCCTATTTTCTGCAATACACGCATTAATGTTTCCCAATTCACTCTATCAAAAGCTTTTTCGAAATCTACGAAATAGGCAAATACGTGCTGATTGTATTCCATATTCCTCTCGATTAGTGATCTCATTACTCCAATGGCATCACGCGTACCTCTTCCTTTCCTAAACCCAAACTGATCATCCCCTAAGTAATCAATTGCCTTATTCTCTATCCTTTTGTTGATGGTCCTGAGAATAACTTTAGCTGCGTGGGATATCAAACTTATTGTTCTGTAATCCTCACATGATTTAGACTTTACCTTTTTCGGAATAGGAACTAACACTGATCTCACAAAATCTTCCGCCCATATTCCTTCCTCATAGATTCTACGAATCAGTCCATATAGAGTCTTCCTCCCACCTTTTCCTAGACATTTCAATGGTTTCACACGAATGCTTTCTACCTCCACGGCCTCATTTGGTTTCATCTCCTGTAAAGCTCTTTCTATTTCATCGTCGAGTATGCCTGGACCTAAGCTGTCTTCTTCTACGTCATGATCCATTTCTATGCCTAACCTTGTCGGCCTAAGTTCTCTACCGTACAGTTTTTCTATATATTCCTTCCATCTCTCTTGGATTTTATCTGGTTCAATTATTATCTTACCCCACTTATCTTTAAATGTTATCACAGATCTTGCCTTTTTACTTCCCGATAATAACTTAACCTTGCTGTATAGAGCACCAATTTCACCCTTATTCTGTAAACTTTTCATATCCTCGCATTGCGTTTTCCACCATTCTTCCTTTGCCTTATTTGTGGCCCTTCTCAATTTTTTGTACAACCCTTTGTACTTTATTTTGCCTAAATCTGTGCTTACATTCTTCCCTCTTCTTCTCTCATCCATCTTTGCAATAATCTCATCCGTTTCCCATTGTTTCCTTATCCTTTTCCCGTTAACGGTTCCTATAGTGTCTTTTGCGGCTTTCGATATCACTTTCTTGATACATTCTTATTTTTCTTCGTTAGCTTTAAGCTAATATGATCACCAATAATACCGTCGATCAAGGAACATGTAATGAACTGATGAACTGCTGTTATTTGTTGTTAACTAAGAAATGGTTTCTTGTTAAGTTGCTTTGCAATTCAATTCGGGAAAAGTTATGAATTACATAATTAGGGTCGTGGAAGAATCAATTGAAGTAATTACTGATACATCACCATATAATGAAATCTATTCAGCAATTCGGTCTAATGCAATGCACAGGAGAATTATGGAAATTTATTGAGAAATCATTGTGAAGCTATTGATGGAACTAAAGCGAACAAATTAAACATTTTCCCTTAGAATTATGGATATCTTGCTTACATTTTGAACGGTTAACACTATAAATGTGTGTGTGTAATATATGGGTCGCGGTAGTCCAGGAGGTATAGCTTTGGACTACTGGCCAATCAGGGATTGATTCCCGGGCAAGGCACTCTGGGCACCTGCAGCTCCACCCAAGCTATGGGACTTTCGGGCTACAGATCTTTTTGGGAAAGGCTTAGTACTGGGTGAACTCCACCTACCCAACCGACTATATATGTGCCTTTATACTACCTTTCGGGATATATATAATATAATATCGGGTGATATATATGTAATATCATTTTTGTATATTTATACATATAATATGTGGTAGAGCTAGAGACAAATATATCTGGTAGAGCATCCGCCCGGCAAATGGAAGGTCCGGTGTTCAAATCCCGGTTAAGGAAATATTTTTACATTTGTGATCTGCTCAAATCAGCCTTCCCAACCTTACCTGTGTTCGTCTTTTATGTGTTTTCCTATCCCCTTTCCTTCCATCTATTTCTATGTGCGAAGAAATATTTGTTCGCCGTATGGCGGGATTTCGTGTTTCAATGTGTACTTGGCCAATGTGGCTCGTCTCTTCTTCTGACTATGCGTGCCATAAAACGTACCGTTCTGTTCCTATCCTCTATGATGTTGTATGCTTGCTAACCTACTGTCCTTTCTTCTTGTGTGTATTGTCTATTTCTACTTTGGTGGGTGAAACAGCTCCCTAACGCCGCCATCTCTGAGCCAAGCAATCGGAGCACGTGGGAGCTTTAAAACATCGCAGATCTCAGTGTAATTGAATCATAGCTTAACTGGTAGAGCATCCGCCCGGCAAGTAGAAGGTCAAGTGTTCTAATCCCGATTAAGGAAATATTTTTACGTTTGTGATCTGCTCTAATCCGCCTTTCCAACCTTTCCTGTGTTCGTCCTTAATGTGTGTTCCTTTCCCATTTCCTTATATCTATTTCTATGTGTGAAGTAATATATATATATAAATATATGTATGTATATGATGTGTACATTATATATATGTATACTATATATGATGTGTACATTATATATATATATATATACTATATATGATGTGTACATTATATATATATATATATACTCACACATTCAAACCCGAATCCTGCCATATGGCGAACACATATTCATTCACATGTAAATAGATATAAGGAACAGAAGATAAGAACACATAAAAAGGACACTCACACTATATTTCTTGATACTTTTGACGGAATTTAGCTCCGCCTTCCTCAGAGGAAACCTCCTTGCCTACTGTTAGCAGTACTACTGTAACTGGAGCTAAATTCCGTCGAATTTATCAAGAAATAACGTGTGAGTGTTCCTTTTATGTGTTCTCATGTTGTGTTGCTGTCCAAGTTTGTTTATCCATCACTTCCGTGTTACTTCGACGAAATCATCCATTTGAATCCATTTGAAAACACCTAATTTGGCAATGTGCTGTTTTGCTGCAACGTCTTAGATTTACTTCAAATATAATAATACTTTGAATGCGCATTTGATTTATGATGAGCAAATTGACTACTCTATTTCTTAAGATATTACCGTGACTCCAAGCGAAGAAATATCACCCAACTATTCTGTATCTAAGAATTTCCTTATTTATGAGGGCACTAATTGTTAAACTTTTTCTTGCCTTAAAACTGCCGTGGACTGCCAATGATGAAATTATTTGCATTCATTATAGGTAACTCGTTTAATATATGCGGAATCACTTTCTTTTGTAAAAAGTGTTGAGACAACCTCTATTTTTTTATTATATTTTATAACCTAAAAATTATGCTTTTAGGCATAAAAATATTTAAACTAAGGGAATAAGTTTTAATTATGTTTTCATGGCCAACGTCATTAGGGAATTACATGTCCAACAGGGACAATCCGCGACCACGACAGGAAGGAAGAAAGGTCTCATTTTTTTAATTGAAAGTTCTGGATTACTAGCCAAAAAAAAACCGGAATATTTATATGCAATACAAAGTACTAAATGACTAGATACATTTATATGAATATAACCCCGACATAGAGGTAATTAATTATTCTAGTCCCGATTCTAGCTACTAGGTGAGACCACAACGAAAATAAGCTGAAATGTATACGCGTTAAATAATCCATTTTCTCTGGCATATTTCGTAACCACAGGCACATAAATAGATATATTCCAACACAAAATGAAATTAAAAGTTTACTATATCATTTTCATTTAAGTTTATTTATATGCTTTTTTCATTGCCCTAATAAATACATATACGCTTGAGAGTAAACACATCACCATCTCTTCATATAAATTGAGCTTTGTTTCAAAGTTTGGTTTCAAAGACCTCTCTCAGATCCTGAAGATCAAACTCATCTAGTAAATAACCCTCGCGTCGACCGTTAATGCTGCTCCGCCAGGAATCGGACTTGTGGAATTTACTGCAAGATAATACTTTCACCGTCAATAATGCTATATACACTAATTTCGCCCATGCCTTTCTATTATAATTGCTCTGAAACAGAGATGAATCCAACTAGCATTATTATAATTTTTTGAGATATTGCTCCTCATTTGAAAGATCAATGTCTAATTACTGGTAACAACTTTAAAAAACCGAAAAATTATTTGTAACTTTATCTGAGATACAAGAAAAAAATTTAATTAAAGTTTTTTATGGGTCTAGAATAAATAAAGAATAAAAAATTTTCAAAAATGGCTGCAATGCAAAATGAAAAGTAAAAATACTGGAGAAAATTAGCTATGTTCCAATGGAGGCCGGATGTACAAGGGTAGTTTGAAATGTTTTCAGAAGCACCACCAAATGTCAGCTAGCACAATGAGTTTCTTGAGTAGTAATAGGTAATTCTGTATGAATAAACACGTTAGGCGTCAGTGCTCTGGGAAGAGAGCACTGACGCCTGAGAGGTGAGGACGCCTCTCTGTTGTTGTTCCCGTAAAGTGAATTGTGAAGACAGAAAAACTTAGATTCGAACAGTGATTAAATGCTTTGCAAAGAAATGCATGAAAGCATAGGAAATTCATGCCGACTTTCAAAACACTCTGGGGGACTCTGCTCCTTCATATTCAACTGTTGCCTAGAGGACAGACGAGTTTATGTTTGATTGGGACAGCTTAGATGGTGATCTGCGGATGGTTCTCCGAAATGTTCCACTACCCCAGAAATTATTGCAAAATTTCATAAAATGGTCATGGAGGGTCGCCGACTGAAAGTACGACGAATCCCTGAAGCTGAAGGGACTTCATCTGAACGGGAACATTTCATATTAGCGTAGCATATCACATATTGGTGAAATCATCTGCTAGATGATTTTCTCATATCCAATTCCGTGACTCTTGACACCCATTTACACGACGCCGCGGAAGATGCCGCGCTTTTTGACGCAGGATGACAAACGCATCAGAATGGAAATTTTTGAAGAATGTTTTCCCCGTTTTAAGAGCAACCGACAAGGTTTTCTGCGCCAGTTTGTGACGAAAGATAAAACTTGTGTTTACTATTATACCCCGGAGACAAAACAGCAGTCGAAGCAGTCGAAATATGTTGATTCACCAACACCAAAGAAAGCAAAAACAATACGGTCGACTGAAAGGGTGATGGCTTCAGCTTTCTGGGGTGTAAAAGGGATTGTGCTAATATATTATCTTACCACTGGTCAAACAATTACTGAAAAAACTACGCTAATCTCCTGAACGTACTACACCAAATTATACACTAAAAAGTAGCAGATTTGGCAAGGGTAAAAGTCATCTTTCATCAAGGCAATGCGCGCCCACACGCAAGTGTCGTTGCCATGGCAAAAAGACGTGGCCTAAGATAGGAATTGTTCCCGCGCCCGCCTTGTTTGCCTGATTGGGCTCCATCAGACTTTTATCAAGTTTTTCTCTGTGGACGGAGATTATCTTAGAAAAATAACTAACAGCCCAGACAGACGGGTATTTTGCAGGCCTGAAGAAATCTACTTTTCTAAATGGGGTATTGGAACATCGCTGGGCCAAGTGCATTAGGGTACAGGGAGACCACCATAAAAACTATAGGCACAGTAATCAACCCAAAGGTCGGTTTGATAGGTGATGGTAGAGTTCACCCATTACTAAGCCCTTTACAGTTCACACATTAGTAGGCTCAGAAATAGAAGTATTTTGGGGAGACGAACGACAGCTAAGGTCATTTGCGCCATTAGGGATGCACAGGAAAAGTGGCCTCGGCATTAGCTTTCTCTAATAACGAAAGGCGCCAAGGGGTCCCCAGCTGAGCGTCCCGTCCGACGGACGGCGTACTCAGTAAAAGTGCTCTCAAAAAAGCATCTCAAGGATGGATCGAGTACCGGTGAAAAGTAGTATCTGCCGCCGCCGGGATTCGATCCCGGGCCCTTTGGTTCTACGGAACCAGCACGTTAGCCACCGAACCATCCCGATCCCCTAGCCAGGTCCTTTCCATGTAAGGAGACTACATTAAAAAATAAAAAGGTTCGCTGAAGTTAGTCGTTTATTTCTATTCCATTACGAGAACTTTTCAAATTAACTTCGTAAATACGTACAGCGGTAAAACGAATCCATGGCATGGCTTCCATTCCATTCAAGAAAGGGCACGAAGGACTTAATCTCGAAGCGTAGCTATTGGTAATTTCTTTACGTCCCTATCATGTTAGCCCTGTAGTGCAAATATCTCTTTATTCTTCCGGGTGAAATCAAAAATAAATAATCAAGAAATCACTGTGCAACTAGAGAGCGCGGCATAGACCCACGACGGCGTTGGCGGCGGCGGTGGACGACGGCGATTAAGGGAGGTTGGCCAGCAACATAAAAATTTTCGAGGTCGCTGCTTCTCGGATGACGACCTTTTAAATCACTGTGCCCATTTCAATGCTTCCGCACGTCCAACCGAGTGTCGGCAGTTCATTTGAACCGTCCTCTTGCTTGAAATGGCCTCAGCCATTCGCTGTCCCGGAATGGCAGCGAAGCCGACTCGAACGTCAGGTAGTAATTAGATCGATTAGGCGCTGCGACGAAAACTAGGCTCATTCCGCAACGTTAACACAATTCAATAAAGGCCAATTGAGTCACCCACACCTCACCCATTTCGGAGGCAGGATTTTATCGAGTGACCTTCGGCTCAGCCGGCGAGAGGGAGAGAGTCGCTTTTTAATCGCCTGCCAACGCTAATCGGAACGCAGGATAGAAGCAAAATCGGGAGCAACTGGTTAGCTTTGTGAATCATTTGAATTGTTGTTGCAGCGGGAGTATATATTTATAGGGAGTTATATTCTGTTTAATCGGAAAGAGTGAGAGCGTGTAGTTTCGGTCGGTAGGCTGGCATTTCGAGTGAAAACGATACGTAAAAAAATCATAGGCTGCCATCTATTTTAGATTAATTTTAAATGATTCCTAACAGCCATTATTCAACGAACTTCTTCTAACGTTTCCATTTGCAGTCTTGTAGATGGCGGTAATTCTTGATTTTTCCCGCATTATACTCGATGTGAAAGTCTTCTTTTCATGTTTTTCGCTGAGGTACCTTTTTTCCAAAGAATATCCCAAACGAAATGATTTATTCAATATGGTAATTCTTCTTGTATGACCTTAATTTTATGATTATCTGTGGATAGAAAATACCGTACCAAATAAGCGACATATTTTTCATTTGAAATAGTTTTTGTTGACGTCGTTGCCATGCATATATAACTGGGAGCAATTACATCCAAGTGAAAGCAAGCAAGGTCCGGATAACGTTATTCTGATCCCTTATCGTTCGTGGAAATAACTAAATCTTACATATATCTGTTCAACACTTAATCTCTATAATTTTATTAACATGATCTCATCTACTACTGCACCAGTGGTGGGAGTAATAATGCATTTTTAACATAACTGATAAAGAATCGTCCGTCCAATTTATGCAAGATATTTAATTTGTAATTCAATCTGTAATCTATGGTTGTTAGTCATAGTATGTCTTTTTTATCTGTTACGCTGACACCATTAAAATATTCACCAAACTCCTCTTCTAGACAATCGACACGACGTTTCCTACGTTTTTATGCAAACCCGCTCTTCTCTCAATACTTCAACCATCAAACTCCCTCATTGCACGGAAAAAAGAACGTCTTTTAAGTTGCCTAAATGTACTAGGGGTGTATTTATATTTTTATCCTTGAAAACACTAAGTGCTTTAGGCGCCATCTGACGTTTCCAACCGAAAGTTTGGCCCTTTTAACGCTAAATTTGTTCAACACATTTTATCGTTTGATCATAACTTTTTCTGTTTACAGTAACTCGAAAATTTTGTCTTGGCGAAAAAATGGAGTTAATTCGTGAACACTTTCGTGGGATGATTTATTACGATTTTCGACGAGTATTATCAAGGTAGGAGTACATCTATCAACTTACTTCCACTTTTGACGATGAGGCCCCATCCTTTGCCACTGTGAAACACAGTTATAACGAATTCCATCATGGCCCGCCGTTCGCTCGGCGACGAAAGACAGTAAAAAGTGAAAGTCGTCCAAAGTCAGTTGTGGTGCCAGAAAACATTGATGCTGTGCAAGAACTAGCAAAGGAAGATCGCCATGTGACTTAACGAGAGACTAAGGAATCCTTGGGGATTAGTATGACGAGCATCAATAAAGTATTGCATGAACATTTAGCCGTGAAGAAAAATTGTTCGCGTTGGATCCAGCATTATTTGGCAAAAGCTCAAAAATCTGCTCGTGTCAATTGGTGCAAAGAAATGCTCAAAAAATGCCCTTTTAAAGCAAACTTTCTTCATAACATTTTGTCGTTCGATCATACTTTGTGTTGTTAACAGTGACTCGAAAATTTTGTCTCGGAGAAAAAATAGAGTAAACTCGTACACACTTTCATGCGAAGATTTTATGATTTTCGACATGAATTATCAAGACAGGAATACATCGATCAACTTTTTCCACTTTTGGTGATGGAGCCCCATACTTTGCCACTGTGAAACGTTGGTATAACGAATTCCATCATGGCCGCCGTTCGCTCAGCGACGAAAGTCGTGAAGGTCGGCCAAAATCAGTTGTTGTGCAAGAAACCAAATAAATATCGCCATGTGACTTATCGTGAGATTGAGGCATCCTTGGGGATTAGTATGATGAGCATCAATAAGGTATCGTATGAACATTTAGCCGTGAAGAAAAATTATTCGCGTTGAATCCAGCATTATTTGACAATAGCTCAAAAATCTGCTCGTGTCAATTGATGCAAAGAAATGCTCAAAAAATGCAACCGCGGTGCACCAAAAGCTGTGTGTAGTATCTGAATACGTGGCTAATATTGGACCTATGCGTATGAGCCCGAAACAAAAAAGCAATCCACTGTATGTGTCTTCCAAGGCGAGCCAAATCCGACAAAAGTGATTCGTGCACGAAGCACATCGAAGCAAATGATCGCATATTTCTCCGGAATAACTGGACACGTGGAACGTACCGTTAGATCAACGCTGAATGGTGAATTCTGAATGGTACACGAGCATTTGTTTGCGAGAGGTTCTCGGTGAAATACGGGAAAAGAAATGGTAACGGAGGATCATCCTTCATCAGAGCAATGCAAACTTTCACAGATTGGCTGAAACAACTACCTATGTGACTGGCCAAAACGTCGAATGATGGGTCATCCTCCGTATAGCCCTGATTCAGCACCAAATGAATTCCTTTTATTCCCATATATCAAGAGAAAATTTCGTGGCCAACGTTTTTGGGCACCCGAAGAAGCCGTTCATACATTCAAAACCAATGTTGTGGAGGTGCCTCAATCGGAGTGGAAAAAGCGCTACGAAAATAGTTTCGAGCGCATTCAAAAGTCTATTGATTATCATGGAGACAGGTTTGAAAAACAATAGTCATTTTCAACAATTGATGACTTTCTTTTCGTCATTAGGATGAAATTAAAAATAGCAACCCTCGTTTGTTTAATGTAATTTTGAACATCTGCCTGAGAATCATCTTTATGGTTTCCACACTTTTTCTTGTTAAAAATACATAGAAATATATAAATATAAATAAATGTATATATATATATATAATATACATATGTACATATACATATACACACACATTTTTTTATGTATATTACATATGCAATGGGAAGAACTGGAGGTAGGAATGAAAGTCGGAGGGGAACTCGTGAAATCGGTTAGGTTTGCTGATGACCAAGCATTAGTTGCTCAGTCAGCCAAGGGGTTGCAAGCATTGTTGAGTGAATTGGAGGTCCAGTGCGATAAATATGGGATGAGAATCAATATTAATAAAACAAAGATTATACAATTTTCCAGAAAGAAAAAGGCTAAGCTAAATATTAAAATAGGCGGGGAAAAAAAGAGCAGTTTACATATCTCGGAAGTGTTTTGGACCAATACGGTCAAAGGGGTAGGGACGTAGGATAAGAATTGCGCTAGGCAAGGAAGCTTTCTCAAGGAGGAGGGAGTTAATGATGGGGACGTTGAGTAGGGATGTTAAGACAAGACTCGTAGGTCGAACGGTCGAGGGGATCACGAATATAAGACTAGAGAGATAGACTGCATGACTAACAGGTTTAAAATGTCATTTTTTCCAAAAACGATAAGGGACCAGAATTCTTGTAGTCGAAATTCCCCAGGAGTTAGTCCATTACAATAAGTATTAACGTACAGGTTAGGGACTGCGCAAGGATATATATATATATATATATATATATATATACATAAATATATATATACACACACACATATGTGTATATATATATATATGTGTGTATGTGTGTATTCGATTTTACAGGAAGAAAAAGGCTAAGCTAAATACTAAAATGGGCGGGGAAAAAATAGAGCAGGTAGAACAGTTTACATATCTCGGAAGTGTTTTGGACCAATACGTTCAAAGTGGTAGGGACGTAAGGAGAAGAATTGCGCTAGGCAAGGAGGCTTTCTCAAGGAGGAGGGAGTTGATGACGGGGACGTTGAGTAGGGATGTTAAGACAAGACTCGTAAAAACTCTGATATGGAGCGTAGCTATGTACGGCGCGGAAACGTGGTCACTGAAGCAGGAGGATAGACGTAGATTGGCGTCTTTTGAAATGTGGGTGTGGAGAAGAATGGAGAAGTTGAAATGGACCGAAAGGAAAACAAATGAGGAAGTACTGGAGATGGTGGGTGAGGAGAGGGGTTTGTTGAGAGAAATCCTATGGATGCAGGAAAAATGGATGAAAGGCGTATTGAGCGGTAGTGGAATGTTGAAGGAGGTAATAGAGGGGAGGATGTTGGCCAAGCGAGGAAAGGGCAGGAACAGGATAGGGATGTTGGACGGGATGAAGGGAGGAAAGAAGTATACAGAGATGAAAAGGGACCTGATATAGATTAGTTTGCTAGGTGGGGAGTCACAAAATGTTTATTTGATAGTTGTGTCCATCCAAAAACCTACCTTAAACGGTAGATTACCTAATAATAATAGATAATTACATATACACATTCAAACTCGAAATTCCGCCATACGGCGAACAAATATTCATTCACACATGAAAGGGGGGAAACCCTTCTTCCATCCAGTGCTTCCAGGCTCTCCTCTACCTCAGTTCTGTTCCTAATTCCTCTTGGGGAAGCTGGTTGCACCACCGAAAATTCGCGACCAAGTGAGTCCCTGTTTTATGTGTTTCTATTTCTGTGTTTTTGTCGACTAGTCCATTTACATTATTGTGCACGTCCGTGGGACTTTCACTAAAGTGACAAAAGTGTTATATATATACACGAAATTCCGCCATACGGTGAACAAATATTCATTCACACATACAAATAGATATAAAGAAAGGGGATAGGAAAACACATTAAAGACGAACATAGGACAGGTGGGGTAGGCGGATTTGAGCCGATCACAAATGTAAAAATATTTCCTTAACCCCTGTGTTCGTCTTTAATATGTTTTCCTATCCCCTTTCCTTATATCTATTTCTATGTGTGAATGAATATATATATATATATATATATATATATATATATATATATATATATATATATATATATATATATATATATATATATATATATATGATGAAAGAAATGTTAAATGGGGAACCATTTTTAAATTTCTATTTTCCCAAGAATAAGTGTCGTTAACCCGACAGATGAAGGTCTGGCAATTCAACGAACGACCTTTAATCACACAATCACGAATAATCCAGGTCAATCAACTCTTAAAAAGATTTGTGATCCACTCGTGATTCAATCACGACTGGAATCGACCGTTGACGCCGAGACCGCGAGAATTAAATCAATCACGGACGGTTTGTCCGTTCACACGTTGCCATAAGGTCGCACATTTCTCTTGAGCTGTGGCGCCATTTGGTTCCAAGCTTTCGGTCGCCACTGCTAATTCATGTGAATGGTGATCGTGATCTAAGTCACTAACCCGACCGACTTGGTGAATCGCTAATTGGGGGCAGGTCGGATGGGTGGCGTGGGTGAGGGACCTCTCTCGTCCCCCAGGCACTGTGTCGATGTGCTCGCGGAAAATGCCATCCGCTTCGATGCGGGCGTTACTTTACCACCCAACCAGGTTTCCGCGAATATTTTTCTGGAGGTGTTTAGGAGGCATGAGGGGATCAAAGACGATGGGGTGAAAGGGTTCGATGCGAGGAGGGTGGGGGTTCGGTGTGGAGGGGTGGAAGTGACGGCAAGCGATGAGTTGTGAACGACCACCTCGGCCCATTCCATGGGTAGAATCACTCTTGCCCCCCCTGCACCAACATGGTATCTTTGACATCATGCAAACTGGAATAATAAGTTAAAATACCGAATTTTGGAATATTATCTACTCTTAAATATCGTTTGGTGACTACTAGTTCATCTATATTCCATCCAATGTACGTCGCTTCGACAGACATTGTATTTTACTTTTGACTTTTTTGTTTTTTTCGATTGTCTTCTCAATGAAATTAATTTAATATTTTCCCATCTAATTAGTTCTTCCTTATTCACCCATTCTTAGAGTTACCATTCCTCAACTCCTAAGAATAAGCTCCGGAGAAGGGAGTAATTGGTCTCAATTTCGCCCTAATTTAGACCTCTATCTAAATTAATCCTTCAATTTTTCAAAATCATCGTGAAAGAATTTACTCTATAATCTGCTAGATTTTCCAGCCATTTAAACCTTTATAATTTTAAAAAATTTTATTCCCACGATAAATATAAATCTTATGATTTAGAAAATTTAGTCAATCTTAATGCGAAGGTGAGAATAAGCTCATTACTGCCATTTTTCCTCTATACATTCTCCTTCGCTCATTGTTGCCGCTTTTGTGATCGGTGATCTATCATCACTTAAACTACGTCTTTGCTCTCATTTTCGTCATTTTCACATTTATTAGTGAGAATCGTGATTTCTTAAATTTTTCTTGTGCGCAACCATGCACTCAGTAAGATGTGATATACATAAAACATGTGTTTCACATCTTACTGAATAATCCAGGCAAACATTTTTAAGATGACAGGATTCGATAATTCTTCAGAAATAAACTTTCAGGCGACTTTAAATTTTCATGACGTGTTCAAATTCAATACAAATGGATACCAAATTAGATTTTTTTCTGACTTTGCTTCAATTTTCCAAATATCGTAATGTTTTTAGCCATTTCATGTAAGATAAAAAAAAACATTTAAAATTAAGCATTCCCGGTAATGCCTATTTCACCAGAGAGAAAATTGTTTAATCTTATCAAAGATTTCTGAATCGTTGCGAAGAAGAATAATTTCAGCTTTACACGCATTTATCGTTTTGTCACGTCCATCTGAAGGTCGATCTCGCGAAGATGCCACTCCTCCCTCTTGATTGTACTCCCAGTTCCTCCAAAGTTATCCTCCGCGTTCCATCCCCTCCACTCCACCCCCTCTCCCCCCCCCCCCACCTTCGCATTCCAACCGCACTCCGAATCCCTGCTACGAGCAGCGCTTCGATAAAAATCAGTGTACCATGCTTTCGTCCCAGTTTTCCTTTCTTTATTACAATTCCTCAATGTCGGCATTTCATATGGAACATCTGTTTATCTCCTGTCAAAGCCAGAGGGAGATAAACAGAAATATACAAAAGACGAATAAACAATATGGTTAGAGTTAACTTAAATTTAAATTTCACTCGGATCTGCTAAATTCACCTTCACGATTTTCATCGCACATGAAGGTTTATTAGAATTTCAGACATAAGCATTATCATATCAACTGTCATATCAATTATTATTGCAATTGCAATATTATTTGTCATTATTTTTGCTTCATAGCACAATTGTTTGTGGAGTTAAAATAAAAAAGGAAACACTAGGATGAACGTAAACAAATAATACCGGGACCTTAAACTTGAATGGCACTATATAGTAATAATAATAATTTTTAAAAAATATAATAAATGAATAAAATAATAATAAATTTTAATTTTAATGAATAATAATAATTTAAAAAATAAAAAACACCACACACACACACTGAAATAAAATAATAATAATAAAATAAATAATAAAACAAACGAACAACCACTCGATCACTAGGGTGTGTTACGAAATAACTGTCACTCTCGTGAATCACATTCACACACACACACACTCAGGGTTTGCAAGGATCCCTCCTATGTCAGTGACCCGTCAATCACACAAACAAATTAAAATTATAAAAGGATGTAAAGAAACAAATCAACTTACCTGAATACACAGTCACTCAATCACTCAGGTGTGCTCGAAAACAACGACCTTTGTGATTCACATGTACTCAAACGTTCAGGGTTTACCAGGATTCCTCCCTGGCCAGGGACCCGCCAATCACACGAAAATAACTAAACGGAAAATAAGGGACTTCGGTTTTAACGCAGCCACTCAATCACTCAAGTGTATCGGAACTTTGTGAAACACACGCACTCACCATTCAGGGTTTACCAGGATTACTCAAGTTTACGGTCCCGGTATTTTTTGTTTACATTGATTCACGACCGTAGCTACGTTCCTTGTATATTTAAACTAGGATGAACATTCTATGTAGAATTTGCAGTTACACGAGCAGCAAAGAGAAGATGGGAAGCATAATACGGTAAGCAAAGAAGTCTTTAAACGCTATGATGCATTTACTCGACATCCCTAACTCGACTTGATATAAAGTTGAAAAGGTATTGAGACAGAATCAAATGAAAAACAAAAAGCAGATCATAATGGATGGAATTGGTATAAGGCTTCTAATAATTGGGAATAAAAGGACAAAGAAGCTGAGTCCTGAAATTCAGCAAAAATCAGTCGAATGAGTGCACTCGGGGTAAAATGAAATATGTACCATTATCAAATATTGAGGTATCTTGCACCTGCAGATTTGGGAACTAAATTCCAAACGTTAACGGAAATTAGGCTAATGAAATTTAAAACAGTAAAATTAATAAATCAACATAAACGAGACAGTTTTTGGCAGTGGAATTGTAATTTGAAGTGGTGTGGCGGAAAACAAAAATTCTATTTTGGGCATTTCGTTTTTGCACCGAGGAACCTCAATATGGATTATATTTAGGAAAAGTGAGAGCCAATTTCTTTTATTTTTACATTGACGGATCAGATAAAAGTTATACTCATGCCGTGCCATTTATTAATTTTCTTCGAAGCCACTAAAATCGTTGCATTGATTCAGTTTTCGTTTCCCAGTCAGCGAATGAAGATAACAATGTCCGCGAAAATCGTTGCTCGCGCCTATTGCGAAGTGTGATTCGATTTATGTGTGCAAAAGGGTCATCAGCTGCCTACATTCATCTAGAGCTGTGCAGCCTAGTCAATGGACCTACATCAATGAGTGAAGGAAAGATTAGAGACCGGTGTCGAGACTTCAGAAACGACCGCACAAATGTAACAAGATGAAGAGCGGAGTGGCAGGTCCAGTATCCAGACCGATGTTATCATTCAAGTGGACGAATATTTGCAATATGATTGACGATTAGCGCTCCGGCTGATAAATTTCCTCATATTGGACGCACCACTAGTTACACGATTTCTACGGAAAAATTAGAGTCTGACAAATTGTGTGCAAGGCGGATACAAAAAAAGCTTACCAACCAACACAAAGAGCAAACAAAGAATGCTGAGTGGTCGATCGTTTTTGGACCACTTTTTGTTCACTTACCCCAGAGTCCCGACCTTGCTTTAGCTACTATTTCCTCTTCTCGCACTTGAAACGGTGGCTTGATGGACAGCGGTTTAAAGACGACGATGGACCCAAGAACTCCGTTGTCAACTGGGTCAATTGCCAGGCGGAGAACTTCTATGCTGAGGGATTACAGAAGCTGGTCACGAACTTTCAAAGTGGCGAGCGGCGATTATGCAGAAAATTGAAGTATATTTGTAGAAAACTACAACCGCCAGTTAAAAGCTCTTTCTAAAGATACAAATTTTTTATGACCAAACGGACCGAACTTAAACATTAACCCTCGTAGACGAGGTGTGTTCAAATAATAACGAGACTTAATTTTTCGGATTATAATATTTATTTATTCTTCTTATACATTGATGTTGTCACCTTCAAAGTAGTCCCCATTGGAGATTATGGATTGGAGATTATACTTGTACCAGCGCTTCTTCCAATCCCCGAAACACTTCTCAAACTCGATCTTTGAGATAGCCTTTAGTTCTTTCAGCGAGGCGCTTTTAATGTCATCTACTGCTGTAAAACGACGGCCCTTCAAGGCTCTCTTAATTTTTGGAAATAGAAAAAAGTCACACGGAGCCATATCTGGTGAATATGGAGGCTGGGGCATCGTTACAGTATTGTTTTTGGCCAAAAATGCACGAACAAGCAATGAAGTGTGAGCTGGTGCATTATCGTGGTGCAAAAGCCATGAATTGTTTTTCCGCAGATCCTGGCGTTTTTTTGTTTTGTTCAACGGCGTTGAACATGTAGGTAGTACTTCTTATTGACCTTTTGACCTGGCGGCAGGAATTCATGATACACTATGCCATTAAAATCGAAGAACACAGTGAGCATAACCTTCACGTTCGACCGCACTTGTCGAGCCTTTGGCGGTCTTGGCGAGCCAGAATGCCTCCACTGGGATAAATGAGCCTTGAGTTTCAACGTCATATCCATAAACCCATGTTTCGTCACCTGTTATAATACGTTTCAGTAATTCTGCATCGTCGTTTACTTTATTTAGTGGCTCCTGAGCAACTTCCATCCGCCGCTGTCTTTGTTCAAAATTCAACCATTTTGGAACGAATTTTGCTACCACGGGTTTAATACCCAAAACATTGGAAAAAAATGTGATTGACATGATCCAATCGATATGCCAACATCATCAGCGACCTCTCTAATTATGATTCGGTGATCGTTCATAACCAGTTCTTTCACTTTTTCCACGTTTTCATCGATTGTTAATGTGCTGGGGCGTCCAGGGCGTTCATCATCTTCAAGGTCTCCACGGCCTTCTTAGAAACTCTTATACCACTCGTAAACTCTTGATTTACTCATAGCAGACTCACCTTTGATAACATTTCACACACTTTGTTACACTTCAGTTCATTTTTTACGGAAAAGTTGATACAAATTCTTTGATCCATTTATTTTGACAAACGAAAATCGCCGAGCTCATAAAACACGTCTAACCTTAGTGGCTGTTACAGACAAAGTCCACAATGAAAACAGCTGAAAGTTTTATTCAGGGGCATGTATGGCAACATAATAAAAAAAGTTTGACAATCGGACTCTCCAAGCTGGCGAAATGAAAAAATTCTCGTTATTTTTTTAACACACCTCGTATCTTTACTTCCGCTGTGGAAATTTGTGTTTGACTTTGAAATTATTTTGCACTCGAGAAGTCTTTGTAATAATTTACTAAAGTATTTAATTGTTAGAAAGGTGAAACATATTACAAATATTAATTAAATAAACGTTAAGACGAGACGAAAGAAAAAATTAGGCTGATGGAAGGTTCTCTAATGATAACAATAGCCATTGCTCAATTTTTAATGGTAATTTTTCTCTAAAGTGGAATACTCTTCCGACAGGTTTCACTGGACCCCACTCGTCATTCAGCGTCTTCTTTTTGCATTTTTCGGTAATTTCTTTCATTTCTTATCCTATCATGCAATTCAATCTTTCTTCTTCCCCTTGCTCTTTTTCCTCCGATGTTTCCCTCAATGGCCCCTCTTCTTCGCAGGCAACGTAATACTATACGCCCCAGGGGAAATGTCTTCCTATTTTCATTCATCTCAGTAGTATTCTCTCCCCTCTTGTTCTCATCTGCACTTTCCCAGTCCATCAGTCTACTTTAACTTATGTGCTCTTCACAACAATCATTTTTCAAAAACCTTTTTTCAACTATTTTTTAACTGTTCATGTCTCACTGTTGTAGGACAAAGCATATTTCACATAACGGACAAAGCATATTTCGTCCATTAGACATTCGTCCGTTAGACGTCCATTGAATTTTCCAATCATAATTTTTTAGGTAATTAAGTATATTTTATAGTGTTCGGAAATTCTGAATTTGCTTCAAGTTGACCATTCTACAGTTAACTCACTTCTTGTCAGTAATGGAGTCTGTAAAATATACCTAACCAGTAAATTCTACTTGAGGTACGCACGATACAGTACTAAATCACATCTCGTTGCCCCCTTTCTCTCCATATCCTTGCTCAAATAATCTCCAAATTGGATAAAATTTAGATTTACCCTTGAATTTTTGAAAAAATAATTACTGTAAAATTAATTTCCAGTGCTGATAATCAACACCTAGTCTACCTAATTTTTTCGATACGTTGTGTAGTTGGTTTATTTCTAAAATTAAAAGTAACTGTTCCAACTCTTAATCCTGACGCCACGATGATGGCATGTCCTTTCTATATCTGATGTCACAAACTAATATTTTGGTTTTAAATTGGACATTTTCTAAGTATAGGTATAATGTTTGAACAATTTTATAGTTGTGTTTAGAGCCGATACGTTTAAGACAAGGAAAGGGGGTGGGGGGTTAGAATCGTGGAAAGAAGCATCTAGAACGACAGTGCGTTGGTTTTAATTTTCTCCGAAAAGATTGATAGCGTAACGTAAGACGGCTTTAAAATCTTTCGCGACAATGGGTGCGCGAGGTCCATAAAAATTAACATATCCCGCCTCTCTCTCCCCTAACCCTTCCCCCTCCCATTCGGCCTTCCCCATCATCGTCTTACCCTTAGGGTCTCCTCCCCTCCCGCTCTCGCTACCCTGCGCCCTTCTTCGTCCTGTCTGGGCCAGAGGCGAGACACGGCGCCGCTCTGGCGAGGGCCGCGGTTTCGGGGCGAGGACAACCCGCCTCCCCCCCGATAACACTCACCTCCCACTCGAGGGCTCCCTAACTCTTCCTCAGTAAAGTCAATGTGCATACCGTAATACATAATAATTGGTGCATTGGCGAGTTTTGTGGTAAACAATTATGTAGAGAAACGCTCCTTCTGGAATTATTATTCCTTAAACTTGATCAAAACGTTGTCCTTGAATGTAAATGCAATCAGTACAGTACTGAAAATATTACTTTTCACCAAACTAGTTATTAACAAATTCCAAAGTATCTTTAAATCCAAGGGGAATTTATAGACGTACCTCTTAAAGGCTCCATGGAAAAGGCAAAAATATTTTCAAAATTGTCATCGCATGGCCACGTGGAGGTCTACCATGCCCTGGTTCAAAATTTACGGCCGACAGAACTTCAAAACCTCGTAATCTCCATGCGAATTCCATGCGCCTCCCTGGACGGCGAACAAGGAATGAATCACCTAGACAAAGACCCAAGTTCGGGTCATGTGGTTCTGTTGCTTGGGGAAGGGAGGGGGAGGCGGGAAGGGAAGTGCGTGGGATGGGAAGCGCAGTCGCTGGATTCCGGCGTAAAGTGCGGCGGGTTACTTAACGTTCGCATCGGCCACCCCTCGGCTTCGAGAGTCAACCGGAGCAATCGCTATTTTACGCATTCGCTCGGCGGCGGCACAATCTCACCTTTTCCGCCGCGGTGCTGGATGTCGCCCTGTGCCAGCCTCTGTATCTCTCGGGACTCCCCCGACGAGAGTGGGGTTCGTGGGTTTGGCGTGAGTGGCACCGTGCCGCATTTGGAGCCGTGGGTATTTTTTCGTGCCTGTGTATTGGTCCCACTCGATTTCGGACGTGTTCCCTTCGGATCCCTCGACCAATGAGGAGGGAGAGTGAGAGGTGGGAAATAGGCACTGGAGACACCGAAGTTAATGAGCAAATACATTTTAAATCCAATAAACTGCGGGAGATGCGGCGGTGGTTACTTTAAGACAGAGTCATCCACCAAATGTGCATTTCAATGTGATAATTTCATAGTGTAAAAATCATTCGTCCTGCTCTTTAATTTCGGAGTGTAAGACGACACCTCGACAGATTCACTGGCTCAAGCACTCGGACGGACATCGAGGGATCCCTCAATCGAGGGTTCGAATCCCGGTCAAGTTGAAAGACTTTTACACTCTGAAATTTTTGCATTGTAAAAAAATTACCTATATCTCAGAAAAGCTATTTTCACAAGTAAAGAATAAATCGATATCCCCCATCGAAATCGGTCCTTAATTGCGAGAGCTGGCCGGTTGAATTTCCCCCATTCTTCAGTTTCAATGGCTACCCCCTTTCGCACTTTATTTCTCACATCCCTCGTTTATATGGTCGACGTAATTATCCCTTGGCATTCTTCATGGTAGCCCTCTGCTAATACACCTTATGCTCACAGCAAATACATTTAATCTCGAGGTGTGCTCAGACTGTATTTGGTTCTCTTCCTTGTCCGTGCCTCGTATCGCATTCTCCTCCTCTTCTGCTATTCCGAATACTTCCTCTTTTCTCAATTCATCCGTCAACTCGGTCTCCAGAATGACTTGTGTAACACCGCTATTCTTTTAATGTCTGCTTTTCTAAGTAGTTGCACATTAAAAACTATTTTGGAATTCCCACAGTAGCAACTTCCCCTTTACGCAAAACCCCACTTGAAACAAGGTTTGCCTTCATCTCTTTCCAACCTATTTTCTCCATTCTCAGCCACATTCACACACCAAAGGCCTTCAATATAATCCTCGCTCATGTTCTTGGTTCCCAGATCATATCTCACATTCATAACGCACTATGCCCCACACAAAAGTGCTTATCTCCTCTTCACAATGTTAGTCGGTGTGTTTTTGTCATCAATTGTCTTCTTCTTATCGGGGGAAACTGCTTCAGCATTCATTTGTTGGAGGTCATCCACCTCTTCTTCTTGCAAATGCTTCTTAAACTAGCGCATTCTTCTCCTAATTTCCCCATTGCCTCGACCCTTTCCTTCTAAAACACTGTTCAATACGTACTAAAAGAGCTTATCCAACTGCTCTACATAGTTCATACCTCCTACTTGAATGTTCAGTTTAGCTTTTCCATTTATCGAGGATGTCATTACTTTTGTTTCCTTGTGATCATCATCCTCTTATTTCTTACATTTTTACTAAAAATCACTTAATAATAACGGCAATTCTTTGGCTGCTCACCGCACTAATGTTTGGTCATCTGCAATCCTAACTGAATCAATCTCCCGCCCAAATAATGACGATTATCTACCTATCCCCAGTCTCACTCCCCTGCCAATCACTGCCCCACCCGATTCGCACACTGCTACCCTTACCTGTTCCCTCTCACAGACGAACAAGTTTGGAATAAGTCGCCTATCCTTCCGGTATACTTCCACATTCAGCATTATCTCAATTAACATTATCTGCGAACAATATTAACAAACTTTACCTAAAATTCTACAAAGCACACAAAGATATTTACAATTCTATACCGCCTTTTTAATTTAAACTTATCATTTTATAGTCCACACATATAACTTTTCAATAAATTTCCAAAATTGGAGATAAAACTTGACCAAAGTAAACCTTGGGCCAAATTCTTTTCTCATAAATAGTCCGTATAAATTCAATAAATGCCTTCCTTCCATTTTTCTCTTGCGATTTTAGTAATTCTGCGGAAGTTTATCTATCCCTGCTGCCTTTTCGACTTCCCCTCCATTAGCGGTTCCTCTATCCCTCTTTCTAGTATTCCTAAACCGAGGCTGCCCTCGCCTATGTCACAACCTCTCTGTTCCTAAACCTACCACCTTCAAATGTTGGCTTTTAAGCACTTCTACGCATTCATTTTACCGTCCTTTTTTCTTTTACGCTTGTCTTTTGGCGCTCTCAATTACTTACCTGCCGTATTCTGCCATACCGTAGGTATAGTTTTTCTCTTAATATATCCTGATCTGCGACAACGCCCGCAAGAAAATGCGGGCGATGTCGCAGCTGTACATTTTTGGCGGAGTCATCCGCCAATGTGCATTTCTATGGAACCATTTCAGAGCAATGCAACATTTTTCAAATTTTAGCCTGATCTCTTAGTTTCTTATTTACCGTCTCCACTTTTTCTTATATCTGAGATTCATTCAAATCATCGCACTGGCCTTTCCACTAATTTCCTTGGCCCCTAGTCTCTTCATTCCCTTATGATGCAATTTACATTGTTCCTTTTAATGCTTCTTCTATCTCGTCATTAAGCACATATAACCTCCCATCAACCATTCCCAATCCCCTATCTTCATTGTTTTAATATATTAAGCTTTTCCTGACACTCCTCCTGTTTCCCTCCTTCAAGGTTCCATTTTAGCAATTTCCCATCCCTTTTTAATTCTATATGGCATTTTATAACAACCAAATTATGATCCAAACCTATGTCCGTACCATAGAAGCCCTGCCAACAAGGGTTTCTTACCTTTTTTATAAAATCTAACTCTAACTGGTTTATGCAATCTGTTTCTAACGGCATATTTCAAGGAAACTAGGCCTACGTTGATGCTTGAATAAGGTGTTAGATCCGTATTATCTAAACTCATTCTCCGGTGGAACTCGAATACTTTCTCTTGATGAAAAATTTTAGCTCTTAAACCAGAAACCCCTCGGCCTTTCGCCCATCCCTCCCTTTTCCCATCGCCGCATTTCAATCCCTCGTTCCATCCACTAATATCCTAATCACTGCGGCCATCTTCTGGGTCTTCTTTCTCTCTGGTTTCCGTTACGTTGCGCAATTATTTCGAGTGATGGCGGCAGGGGAGGAGACTTCGCCTCTCCCGCCGCCAGGGATGACACCTGGCCCAATAAGGGCGAGTCCCATCGTCGCCAGGATTCATTTTCTTTCATTCACTTTCTTCATAATTGTGGTAGTTCCAAGTTACCCTCCAAAATAGGTGACATCATCAATGGCTGCCATTCTGGAATCAGATGCTTTTGCAACCCTCTCACTGATATTTTATTTAAATTTAATTAAGGGAATAAACACGAAAAATCATCCTGCGAATGATTTAATATAATTTGTTTAATCTCTAAGAAACTCATGATTTATTAACTTCTTCCCAAATTTAATTTTTAAATTATTGTGAATTTTTACGCCTTTTATCTGATCTTATCTTTTTCCGGAATGACTCAGTAGAGCACTCATCTCATCTCAAGTACTCATCGAGATAGATTTTCTTCTGCTGCTTTGGGATCCAGAAAATGTCATGTAATATTCAGTCCTTTAATGATTACATCAAACGAAGTGGCCACGAACACACCTATTCAATCAACTATTTCTTTACAAGTAATAGGAAATACAATTTCGTTTGGAAAATAAAATCCACGTATTAAGAGCAATATTTTTACTATGCATGAAAGACTGGATTAATTAAACAAACTTTTGATATAATGGAACCGTGTTTAGCTAAGGTAAGGTCATTGTCGGATTTTTTTCTCTCCGCCATGGTAACAATCCGTAAGATATGAATTCCCCATTGGCCGTCTTAAAATGTTTATTGGGCTATCTTTAATACTAAAAACATTTTCCCTAACAGAAAAAATTGTTCATTACGGTTTGACGAAATATTTTTGAAAAACAATAAGTAACCCGAGTAGGCTCACTAAATTTTTAAATTACAACTTATAGCACTTTTATGCATAAAGTACTCGTAATAATGCAATAATAAACCCTCCGTAATATTCCACCCTTACCCCTACCCCACCCCTCATGACGGAGCGCGACGAAAAGGCAAAACCCCGTTCCCTTGCAAAAGCCTAAGGGACAGCCTCTATAGACACGACAATGTTTCCATGACGCTTGTGGTGATTGCAGAATGATGAAAGTGTTATTTATGCAGTAGGAGTGAGAGAGAGGGTGACGGGGGAGAGGAGTCAAAATGGGCAGCGAGCGAATCCTAAAGACAAGAAAAAAGCAATATGAGTGAACATTAGGTACGATATAACACGTCATTTTGACAACCGAATCAGGACGGTCTCTCTGCGGTGTGGAAATTCTCCATGGATAATATGCGGATAGGAAATGCACTCCTGCGCCGCCAATGCACCAAAAAGAAAAGTCCTCTCGACCTTTCCCCCTCCCCAGCCGGCCGCTTCCCATCATCGGCTCCCAGGCGTCAAATGCAAATGTTTTTCGGACTGGCAATCCCATTTCACTACCAGCTAATAAAATTCCGTTTACTGTTAGCAATTAATGGTGGCTTGGTTTACCGGCCAACTGAGGTTTTAAGGGCTAGTGTGGCCATGATAGTATTCATCCGTTTGCTCCATTTTCCATCGAGGTTCAATTGCTAACCCTCAATGCCAAAGCCAACTCGGAAGAGTTTAATTAATAGCTAGTTATTATTTATCTCAAAAATAAAAATAGTCTAAAAATGTTTTTTAAATTATCTTCGACGGCTTGTAAATTTTCAAAATATCCATTTAAAAAAATTAAGAAATGAGTTAATGAGAGCAAACAAAAGGGATTCTCGATGCAAATGTAATTCAATATTAATTCCATCAATTAACCTGAAAGAGGTGTGTCACGACTGAATTTATAATGCAATTCACCGCTTAATTGCAAACAATGCATTGGTGCATGGCCAATTGATGACAATGCAATTACGAAAATAGATTCTATAATCATTTCTTTGGCATATGATTTATAAGTTGATGGCATTAAGAATCTCACTGGGGTACTCAAAGCTAAAAAAATGTTGTGATGTAGATGCTTACTTGTATGTAAATGACTGATTGACGCGTACCATTTAATTACATTTCTCAAAATAGTCATATAAAATAGTCAATGAAATGGATGAAGGGATCGTTTGGTCTCAATTTCACCCAACTAAACACCTCTATCCATCCATCCACCTATCTGTTTATTTGAAGATCAAGAATTATACGTACGTTCACTAAGAAAAATCAATTCCATCGTTAAGGTTATAATATCATTAGACTCTCAAATCCTTAGTGTTCGCCATAATCTCAAGAAGTAAATAAAAACCTGCGTCATCTTTCAAGAGAAGACTCCGGCCATACTTATTTAAACAGGAATGGTATAAAATGATCACGTGTAAAACGCTCTGCCTTGATTTGTATCGTTTTGTAACCTCTTTTAATTTTGAAAACGTTGGCGAGAATCAGAGTTACCGAATGCATGGGAAATCGTGGAGGGCATCTCACGTTTGGTAATGATTGATTCTAACTACGACGCCATAGTGCTTTGAAAATTTAAAAGCATTTGATGTTTTAACTTTTCCATATTGCAATGGAATAATTCGTATGTGAATATTTTAGTAGCAATATTAGGAAATGTATGTAATTAGTGGATTCCCTAGATGCTTCGATATTAAAGTGGCGGGGTGGAAGGAAGAATAAAGTGGATAGGTCACTGCTATGAGGGCAAAATTAAAGGTGGAATACAAACTCCAATTGATAAGAGTGACTCCAGGGTCGCGAGTACTTCAAAGATTTTCTAGAGGGTTAAATCCTTTTCCACCGATCATTGAACGCAAATGTTAAAATTCAACTTCTTCCTGTAGCTGATAGTTAAAAAATGTTTACCATATTTAATATCGCGAGAGTTATAATTAGGAATCCCTTCTGCTGTTTCATTAAAAATTTTTAGAACCAATGAAATCTGTTTGATACTCAAACCGTCAGAACAGTTGCATCCTGGTTTCAAGCTTTCTGAATTAATTCTATTTCTCTTCATAGAATTCACAGCATTTTTTCCATCCAATAAATTTTAATTCGATATTCTTAAAAGATAAAAATATATTGTATAAGGAAAATAGATTTTTTAGTGAAAGACAATATTATTCATTTTAGGGCATCATTTCCGAAATTGAATGAATTAAAAGATTTTTATTAGCGTTCTCTTTAACTAGAATTGTTTACAAAGAATCTGTTATGCATTTGACTACCAATATTTCCAAATTATGTATAATTATTTCCTTTCACAATATTAGTACTGTAATTTATTTTGCACCTCTGCTAAACTCACTGATTTGATGCCTGTGAATTAATAACACAGAAATCTTAGAATCTTCAAGGAATGAGAATCCGTTGATTAATAAGGAGAAAAGTTCCTCGAGTTTCCGAGAATGGCATGTTTGATGTAATGGAAACTACATGCCTCACCGTTGGTTTAAAAATAACGAAACGGACTAAAAGTAAGAAATCCAAGCGTGACTGGGTTGGAACGGTAGATATTCATGAATAAAATTCACGCTGAAATGAAAACAACACCTGCAAACCTCGTTTGTGCTCTGGGGACGTTGAAACCAGGATCAACTTCGTTAAATTAAAGTGTTTAACGATTAAAACTGTATACTGAACTGCGAGCATAATGTAAAGGTATGCGTGTATTCAAGAGTAAATAAGATTGCGAGGGTTAAAGAATAATCCACCATTTCCCGGGGCTTGAGACGTTATTGCACCAACTCAGCTAGGTAAACTTCCGTAAATATTTTTTCGGTAAAAGTGAAAGGAAGAAAACGTATTTGATGAAGCTTCCGTATGAACTTGGTTTACTCAATCGTTGTAAAAGACTCTTCTATCACACAAGTAAAAAATAAATCAATGTTCATGATGAAAATATCAATCAACGATCAGAATTAGGACAAATTCGTATACTATATTACTTATAAAACACCGAAGTGGAATCGATCTAATAGCATCCTTAAGTCTTCTTTCATCATCATCATCATCTGCAGCTCTACAGCCCGGTGTGGGCCTTGGCTTCCTCTATGATATGCCTCCATTCAGTTCTTATTCTTGCTTTTTCCTTCCATCTTGTAATTCCCATTGCCTTCAAGTCATCCTCCACATCCTGTAGCCATCTCTTCCTTGGTCTACCTCTTCTTCTGACTCCTTCCATCTTGCTATTAAGTATCAGTTTGGGCATTCTGTCATTTTCCATCCTTTCTACATGCCCCAACCACGCCAGCCGCAGTGACTTGGCAAATCTAACCATGTCCTTCCCTTCTAGTAATTCATTTATCTCCATGTTCATTCTAATTCTCCATCTCTCTCCTTCTCTAATTGGGCCATAGATTCTCCTTAACATTTTTCTTTCGAATTTTCTCAACGTTTCCTCATCCTGACTTGTTAATGTCCATGTTTCAGCTCCATAAGTTACCACGGGTCTAACAAGCGTTTTATAGATCTTCGTTTTTGTGTTCCTTGATAGTAACATTGATTTGAGGATTGTTACATTTGCAAAGTATGCCTTGTTACCTTCCATTACCCTTTGGTTGATCTCCGTGGATATCTTATTTTCATTGTTAAGTCTTACTCCTAGATAGGTAAATTCCTTGACACCCTCAAACTCATAATTCCCAATTATTATGTTTTGTAGGTGCCGCTTGTTCTGATGAGCCGACATTTTCAAGTATTTGGTCTTCTGTACACTAACCTTCAGCCCCACTTCTTTACCAGTGTTTTCTAAAATGTTAAACATTTCTTTTAGGTCATTCACATTTCGCGCAATTAGTGCTATATCATCTGCATATGCGAATCCTTGCTGGGATTTATGCTATGCAGTCTATGGTCCCTCTTAGTTTCAATTCTTTCATTGCATTATGTAGGGCCAGGTTGAATAACGTGGCTGAGAGAGTATCTCCTTGTCTTACCCCCGAGGTCATCTTAAATGCTCTACTTGCTCTACCCCTAATAAAAGCTTTACATTGTGATTCATGCAATGTCAATTGAACCAGTCTAATCAGTTTCTTTGGGATAACATAATCTCTCAACACACGTATCTAAATATATATAAAATGCTTATATATATATATATATATATATATATATATATATATATATAAAATGCTTTTAGAGCCAGAGAACAGGGGAGCAAAAAAAAGGAAATAGATGCCAGGACTAGCAGACTCAAGGACTCCTTCTTCCCACGGACAATACGGGATAACAACTGTAGGGTCACACTCGGAGATAACAAAAATGCCACTTGCCACCCTCGGCGTCAAGGGTGGCAAGTGATCAAAGGTAACAATTAGTTAAACTCAATTGCATGCACTTTCACTAACCTCCTGTGTGTTGTGTCAAAACTCTTCCCGCATGCCATTAAGTAATGTATTGCTGTTTACAGTATTGTTTTCTCTTCTTTTGCTACCCTGCTGTGGATTGGGGTTTGCATGTGTGTGTTGGTTTTGAATGCGGTATTTCTTTTTTCCTTTTTTGGGTGGTGACGTAACACCCCTCGCCACACGCCCTTGCGGCGGCTTGCGGGGTATTATGTAGATGTAAATGTAGATGTATCATCTCTTTCCTGTTCACGCTGTCGAAGGCTTGTTTGAAGTCAATGAAGAGTATATGCAAGTCAACATTATATTCATAGCATTTCTCCATTGTCTGTCTTACCGAGAATATCTGATCAATGGTACTTCTACCAGCTCTAAAGCCACACTGATATTCTTCCACTATGTCTTCAGCATAGGTGCTTATGCGTTTCAGGAGAAGACTGGTGAAAATTTTATATGCTACATTCAGTAATGTAATGCCCCTATAGTTTTTGCAGTCATATTTGTCACCTTTTTTATATATTGGACAAATCAAACCTGTCTTCCAGTCTTCTGGGAACTCTTCCAACTTCCAAATACTACAAATTAGCGTATGTAATGCTCTATTTAAATTTTGACCTCCATTTTTAATCAATTCAGATGTTATACCATCGTCTCCTGGTGCTGCATCATTCCTCTGTCTTCCAATACTTTCAATTACCTCTTCTATTGTTGGAATGAGCACTTCCTGATCTTCTGTGTGACTTTGTTTATGCTCTTCAACCCCTGTAGTTAACTCCTTATTGTACAGGTCATTAAAATATTTAGCCCATCTTTCTAGTATCTCATTTTCCTCCCCAATGACTTGACCATTTTTATTTCTATAGGAGTGCGCTTTTGGTTGATAACCTTTAGTCATGTATTTTACGGCTTGGTAGAACTTTTTGCTTTCTTTAGCATTAATGAGCTTTTCTACAGCCTTCAACTGATTTTTTAAGTACTCCTTTTTCTTCTTTAAGTACTTCTTTTCAGTAATTTATCAGCTTCTTTCCTGCTCTGCCTATACTTCTCTCTTGTTAATCTAGTCTCCCTTTGTAACATATTGTATCTATTCTTATTCTTTTCCTCTATTGCAAGTTTGCACTCATTATCAAACCAATCTGCATTCCTTTTTATTTTTGCTTTACCTATTATGTCCTTTGCAGTTGATAAAACAGATTGTTTAATTCTTGTCCATTGATCTTCCAGAGAATATATCTCTGTCAGTTCCTGCCCAATCCTAGTTAACTTTCTACTTATTTCATCTTTGTACCTCAAAGCTTGCACAGGATCTCCTAAAATTTTACTATTCCATTTAACCCCTCTTGACCTATCGATCTTATCCAAGAGGGCCAGTCGTTCTCTAAAATTTACTTTCACTAGATAGTGATCAGAGTCACAATTTGGTCCTCGTGCAGACCTTTTCAGTTAAGTCTTCTTTAATGACCCTCATTTGGAATGTCAAAGTCATCACTGTACTTCACCTTCCATCATTGATGTGTTTTGCGACACCCTACCGATGCCACGAGGAGCCAATTCGTCAAAAAAACCATTTCCAGTTTTCAATACTACTAAGCAGATTAGGTTCCTTTCCTTTCAATCAGAAGGAATAATTAATTACTGGATGGAAAGGGAAGACATTGGTGATGAAGGATTGGCTGATTGCTCATAAGGATATTGCTTGAGGATATGAACGTAGGAATTTGCGGAAAATTTTATAATTAGTACTTTTTTGACAAATTGGAAATGCTCCTGACCACATATCTGTAATTTAAATATCGAGAACCCAGCGGGAAACTTTCTGAGTATAGTTTGGAATAGTCATCATCTCCCTTTCTGATTAAATTAATCTTTTTTTATTCAGGCATTCATTGGTTTTCTAAGTCAGTTGTGGAATGTTATTGTTGTGCAAAATATCATATTTGATTAATGCCGCAATTGTTTTTGCGCCCCATTGAACTGCTGGGTTGGTAATTTTTTCTAAGGCGGTACAGTTAAGCTCCTAGTGTCCAGCTGCCGAAGGTTTTTCCACTTCTCCGAGCCACACAGCACCAAATTGGATATACGAAGGTGAGTCTAGTGAAGGCCTTAAACGGCGCTGCAATTTCAAAACGTCGTGCCAATGCCAATTTGCGTTTCCCTCAGCGATAGCCGAGGTTTTATCAGTGGCCTACAGCTGGCAGTATGATATCAGAACGGAACAATAAGGCGCAAAAAAAGAGTAAACATGGTCGCTCCACTTTCAACATACTACACAGAGAAACAGCGATCTCTCATTCGTTTATTCAGTAATAAGCCGAGGTGAACCATATCTTATTTCATCAAATAATGGAAGTTTAGAATGGTGATTTCCCTGTTTCACTTTGACAGTAATGACGCTTGTGATAGAAGTTCTTTAAAGAAGTGTAATTTCCGTATCACCGGTTCCCCTCAACCAGGTCAGGTACATGCCGTGTTGTGACGGCGGAGGCTTTCAGAGAAGTTGAAGCTATAGTTTTTATAGAGGCATCCGTGAATTTTTGAAGCGCTGAAATACTTCTATTGAACGCCAAGAGGACTACACAAGAAAAATTTATGAGTGAGAACCTTAAGTATTCATTAAATTAAGCGTTTAAAAATATTCAAGTCATAGGTTTTCATTTGACTCACCCTTGTTATAGTAAAATTTTGTTTGTTTTATTTGAGCTAATTATTGGTGAGAGTTGATAAAACGCAGGAATCTCGATAGCCTAATATTAAGCTGCGGGGAGGAACATTACTTTGGTCATAGGAATTTTAAGGGCTAAAAACCCTGTAAAAAAAAGGGGCCCAATGATGACCCATTACCTGATTAACATGCACTCAACATTGTATTTATCTCGAAAAACTTTTAAAACCTATACATACTATATGTGAAACGTAATACTATTACGATAATCAGATCCATCATAGTTTTCAACCCGAAGGTTGTTTAAACAGTAGAAGACAGAGATCACATCCAGGAAAGCCCTACACGGCGTGTGAAACTGCCCCACATCAGGGAAGGGGGAGTCAGTTCCTTTCCTTGTGCCACCTTCAACTTCCCATTAAGATCTGATACTAAAAATATCATACAGTTTGATTGAAAATGAGAGTAACCCCTGAGTCACACGGAATTGAATCAGGGCCCTTCTATCGGTCCGGGAATAATCCGATACAGACCGCCGAATGTACCACAAAATTACAAAGTATTCATTTCCAGGAATTATTACGCCTTGCCCGTCATATTCGTCTATCCTTAAACCATAGAAATTCAACGAATTATCAATTTTGAGCCATGCAGCAATACATCGATGATTTTCCTCAAATTGATAACTCATTGGACAGCCATCACTCTCGATAGATGCACCCAAAGCATTTCCGTGGAGCGTGTTCAACAGGGGATGAGAGGAGATGGGCGGGAGGGAGGAAACGGGGAAGTGGGGGGGGGAAGGCTTGGGAAGGGGAGGGGCGGTGGTCTTCTGGAAAATCGCCGATGCGGGAGTTTTAAGGGGTCGATGCTCGTAATAGCGAACCCATTCTGCCGACCCGCCCGCGACCCCGTCCGCATCCTCGTTGCCCGCCCCACGGAGGGATCTCGACAGTCTTCGAGGGGCACTCCTCTCGTCGCGAGCGCCCGAGGAAGGGCCGGGGGCAGGGAGGGCGATGTAGTGGTGAGGATGGTGGTGGCGGGACGAGCAATCTGCTCGGCCCGATCCAGCCACTTGGCCACTAGAATGAGAGGGGGCGGGTGAATGGACCGCGGGGGGAAACTGGGGGGTCTAGAATGCGATGGCGGAGTGGAAGCCGAATACTCGCGACGAGATGGCAGAGGCCGACTCGGGGTTCATCTCTCCCCCAACACGAATCCGGAAAATCCGTCAAATGGACGACGAATCGCCGCAACGACGGACGGTAAACAGTCTTGCGTGAGTTTTCTACCGAGATAACTGACACCAAAATGGACTCTCAGTCAGACCAGTCAGGCAACATCATTACATATTCAGGTAATATGCTACGTCCTTAAACAATCTTCTGGCTTTCAAGAGTAACCGCGTAATTACTTCATCCCCGTTAGTATTTATTTAAATATTGCTTCGTCAAGGCAATGAAGCTTTTCTCAGTGTTCATTTTTCAATGTTCTTGTCTTTGCCTTCAATTATTCCTTATGTTAAATTCTCGAGTTATTTTCATATATAAGAAGGGATAATTCATGCACGCTAGGATACGAAAATAAAATCATTAATTGTACCGGGATTATTTCATAAGGGATGGAAATAACGTAAAGATGCGTAAATATATTAAGCCATCAAGTTAAGATGTAGAAAGAGAACATGACAGAGATGGCAATAGTATTAAGGGAAATATAGCATTATGACGAGATACAAATAGCTTTAAGGGAAAAGAAATTGAAGGAGGCCGTTGGCGTCTTTGGAATTCCTGAGGAAGTAGCCAATGGTTTAGAAAAACGCGGAAGGAAGATTTTTATGGCCATAGATCTGACACTCATGAGGGGAGGATCTTGATCGGAAACTTTCGTCAGATCAGCGTTCTCATTCCAAAATAGGAAAGGCAAGACTACTTTTCGGTAGTCTGTCATTTAAAGGGAATTCTGGACGCATGATAAACAAAATTGACTCGCCTAAAATTCTCATTATATCCTAGCAATAAACAACCCGACAACCAAAAACACATCAACCGTATTTAAAATTCTCATGCTTCCTTTCTCCCTTAATGTAGTCCAACATAATCTTTCATTATCTTTAACTAACAAATATCTGATCACATTACCACTAATATTAACAAACTAACCTCAAAACTTGACTCTGAACGCGTATTATAATTTGATCCTTCTTTCTAGCTCTGAAAACTAAAACGCCTAAATAAATCTTACACTCAATTTCCAGTCTTGATTTGGCTCATGAAAATTAAGCACTCAAGGGAATCAAAATTTCGTAACACCACATCATCGAACGGCCATGCATAAAAAATCGTCCACACTCACTGCTAGTCGAGAGTGGAATCAGTTTGAATTGACGACGAAAGTTGCACATTCTACATCTACATCTACATAAATACCCTGCGAGCCACCAAAAAAGTGTGTGGCAGGGGGTCTAGCACCATGAGGGAAGGGTAAGGGTTGAGGGGGTTGGGGGTTAGGTGAGGAAAAGTAGGGGGAACCTGTAAGAAAAAAATATATATTTATATTTTTATATACATAAATATATGTATACAAACATATATATATACATATACAAAAATACATATATATACACACATATATACATATCCTCACGCAGTACCTAACCTGTACGTTAATACTTATTGTAATGAACTAAGTCCTGGGGAATTTCGGCTACAAGCATTCTGGTCCCTTATCGTTCACGGAAAAAATGACATTTTAAACCTGTCAGTCTTGCAGTCTATCTCTCTAGTCTTATATTCGTGATCCCTTCGACCGTAATACGTTGGTATTCGTATTATATCCTTGATGTCATCGGAAAAGGGCCCATCTTTAAATGTTTTTAATAAGTTTAATCTATATTGTAAACGCCACTGTGTAAGAGAATCCCATCCTAAATTGTCTAGCAAAGTGGATACGCTGCTGCGTTGGTCATAACAATGTTTGATAAATCTAGCACCCCTCCGCTGAACTCGATCTAATTCCGAAATCAAATTTATATTATGAGGATCCCATATACTGGCAGCATACTCCAGGTGGGGCCTGACCAAGGCAAGGAAACATCGTTCTTTCACTTTTTCGTCGCATTTAACTAGCACTCTTTTCACAAATCCCAATTTTTTATTAGCACCATCGCATATTTCTCGTATGTATTTTCCCCAGAACAGATCGTGAGTAATTGTTACACCCAAGTATTTAAAGGAATCTACCCTCGCGATATTGGTTTGTTTCATTTTGTAACTATAAGGGAGGGAATTACTCTTTTCTTAAAAATGTATTACTACGCATTTTTTAAAATTTAATTCCAATTGCCATGTATCGCACCAATTTTGAATTGCATCTAGGTCGTTGGCTAACACGACTCTGTCTTCGTGGCTTCGAATGTCCCCATAAATTACTGCATCATCGGCGAAAAGACGGAGCTTGCTATTAACTACGGTACTGATGTCATTTATGTAAATAAGAAATAGGAGGTGGCTTATGACACTTCCTTGTGGTACACCCGACGTGACCTTGACACTATCGGATGATACACCGTCCAGGACACGATCACTTGAGAATTGTTTAAACCTGTTAATAATACTCCCCTGTATTTCATAAGTTTCCAATTTCGCGAGTAATTTGCAATGAGGGACTTTGTCGAAAGCTTTCTTAAAATCTAGGAATATGGCATCAACTGGAATATTACTTTCACCGGAGTTCAATATATCATGTACAAAAAGTGCAAGTTGAGTTTTGCAGGATCTACCCTTACGGAAGCCGTGTTGGTTATTAATTAATAAATCTTGGCTATCGAGGTGCCTCATCATGGAACTAACAATGATGTGTTCAAGAATCTTACAGGAAATGGAAGTGAGCGATATTGGCCTATACTTACTGGGGTCCTCCCTGTCTCCGTTTTTAAATATGGGTGTTACCGAAGCTACCGTCCAGCCGTTTGGCACGCTTTCTTCTGCTAATGATTTCTTAAATGTTATATCAAGATAGGGGGCAATTTCAGCCGACAGTTCTTTATACACGCGCGCCGGTATCTCATCAGGTCCCGAAGATTTGTTGGGGTCTATGTTTTTAAGGAGTAATTATATTCTGCGGGTGGAATAATCGATTGCTTCCATTGACTGCTGAAATGTTTTCGGAAGGTTCTCGCGTGTATTTTGGTGAGGATATGTTGAAAAGACTCTGGAAGAATGAGTTTAATATGTTGGCTTTATCTAAACTACTCGTTACTTTATCCCCTTTTCGGTATTCAATGAGTTTACGGTGGACTTTTTTCCCTGCACTTCCCTGACGTAGGACCAGAACATCTTTGGGTTATCGTTCAAATGTTCGCCTAATTTTTTCCTTTTTAATTCCGCTAGCGCCTTCCGGAAGGCCTTCTTGGCAGTGGACCTAGATGCTTTGTAGATCTGTATGGTTTCGTTGATTTTATCAGGGGAGGAATCTTTAACTGCGTTTTTCATTCTGGCATGGCACACCCTTTGCCGCCTAAGAGATTTCTGTACTTCAGAGTTGTACCATCGGGGTTCCTTATTCTCTTTTATATATTTACTAGGTATGAACCTCTGTATTGCTGAACGTGTTATCGTAAGAAAATTATTCCAAGTATCCTCGACAGTACTAGTTTTGCTTAATTCGTCAAGTATAGGAAAAGAACTTTTTAATTCACATTTTAAGCCATCATAGTCCGCTTTATTGAACAAATAAACCTTTCTCTTAGGTTTGTTAACTTTATCTACGCTTGGAAAAAATCTAGCGTTTACAGCCCTGTGATCACTGATTCCGTCGACAACTTCCATATTTAAGACCTTTTCGGGTATATTTGTGGCTAACAGATCAAGAATGTTCTTTCCCCATGTTGGTGAAGTGACTAATTGATGTAGGGAATTCGAGGTGAACGCAAATAAGAGGGACTCACATAGATCCTTGTCTTTACCTCCATTTATAAAACTGTACGATTCCCAATCTATTGTGGGAATATTAAAATCGCCTCTGATAATTAGGCTATGCTCACTGTTGTGGGATTTAAAGCTTTGTATCTGTCTTTCTAGGTCATGTATTGAGTTAATGCAAACGTGGGGTGTCTTAGTATGCGATCGGCCTATATTCTGATTAGTAATTCTATCTTTTGTCTCATTAACAGTGCAAGTACTTGGAAAAATCTCTTCTGGCAACCTAGTATTGTTAGACCCACTAATTGACCTACATCTTATTATATCGTTATTAGGGCAATCTACTCCACTAACTAACCTACGCATTTGCCTAAAACATATCTCCAGTGCTTGAAGATACTATGAGTCACCCGAACCGACGCCTCAGGGGTGTAGAGGACCCCGGAACGGTTCAAGGGAGCGGGACATGACCCGAGCACCTGTCTCAAGTCCAAAAACTCGGCCCCTATGTCCCGACAGAATTTCCACAGCCTTCCGTTCAGAGGCTCAATGCGACTCCAAACGTAAGCACCGCAGTCAGTCCGCGGGACAATGCTACCTATGGACAACCGTGTCCACACCAGATACCTCCCGCACACGATCCACTTCGGATTTTAGGTCCCCAAAGGCACTCAAAATCCTTTCGGACCTGGAGGCATCGTTGGTGCCGACATGGGCTACCAACCGCAGCATGGAGCAATTCGTGCCCCGAACCGCCGCCCTTACTGAAAAGATTGAGTGGCATCTTTCAAAAGAGAGCTGTACAAAACAATCCTCGCGAAAGGAAAGAATCATTTATGATTTGAGAAGCAGAAGTTTTATTAACTTTAGTTTCAAACATCATTATGATTGATGGTCATTTTGTGTTAGCAAAAGAGGAATAAGTAACTACGTAAGACATCCATTATCACACATGTTTTACAACGCACGGGTATTTTCAGTAAATGGTGAAACAAGCAGGAAAAGAGGTAATCATAAAACAAATGCATTATGATGATTATATCATACTGTGAATGACAGTGAACTCACCAAAATGACGCATGAAAGGTGACGAACTATTTTATAGAAATGGATAATACGGCGAAAATCATAATCGAATGTGTTTAAAGAGTCCCATAAGTCGAGGACCAACGGAACTCTCGTGAATAGACAATCATGTATTTAAAAGTGAATGATGCTGTCAGCAGTGAAAGATAACACAGTATGGAAGTGTGAAGCAAGTGATTAGCGTGAGAGATTAAGATTCCTCGTAACCTGAAACAAGTCTTTTCTTGTCAGTTCCACTCCGAAAGGGAAAGGCACGGGGCTGGAAGGCCATGCGCAATTACATGACACATGTGTACTATATGCACGTTGGTTTCGATTAGCAAGGTGTATTCAATTGCAGTCGGATTACTCCTTGTCATAACTGTCAACCAGTTGGAAAAAACTTCCAAAAGCCGCACAGTACAAGTTCCCACGCGTTTCCATTGCCCTGGTTCCCACGAAACACGTAAATTCATCAAACACTTATCCGAACTCAACTTCCTGCATTTATTCGCTTACTACGCCTACCGGCAAAAATAAAGACATCATTTAAAAGGATCATCTGCTTTGAATTTTAAATGTTCATTTGGTCTAGTTGCTAATTTATCTGGTGAAAATTAAGATATTCAGCATAAATCAAAAAAAAATAATTGAAAAAAGATCTGTTTCCATCGGAGAATCACAATGTTGGATATATCGTTATGAAGGGAAACCTAAATCTCAAAATCCTGGCTAAAATAAGCTACTCTCGAACCCTTGATATGGAATTTTGTTATACATGTACATGGACCAATAGGATAAAAGCTTCTGGAATCGTATGAAATGACTACGATACACCCGCGAACGAAACATAAATCTTATTCGTTGCAAATAATCGTCGCTACACCGGAAAGGAGAACTTGGAACATTGTGTAAGAAAGTCCAAATGAGAGCACCCCAGACCAAAAGCAACCAGATTTTGTTTGCTGTGAATCTTTCCTGAATTTTTTTAAATTTTAATCTTCGATTGTATAATTTTAATGGGATTATACAATTAAAGATGCTGAAATCGTTTTCACTTTTTCACAATCAAATTTTAGTTGAGTTACAAAAATGTGAAAAATATTTGACATATGTTAAAACAAGCTGAACTAGGGTGCCCGGACCAACATTTTAAGGGCATCAAATTGGCCATTGCAATCTCCATCTTTGGATATGGCTGTGATGTACGGTTTCAATCCACCATTAGCACCAGAAAGGAAGTAGCCCCATATTAACACAGGCGAGTAGGGAAGTCAAACCAGGGTTAGATGTTTTGCATGCTCGTAACAACTCAGAAGGAGTTGGACTAACGCCCATAAAAATCAGTTTCCTAGAATAGCAGAACAAACAAGACTAATACCAACCAATGATACCTTCAAAATTTTAATTATGAACTGATTATTAGTAATATAACTACAAACCAATAACACTATGAACTAAGGAACATTTAGGCAACTTCAAAGAAATGTCAGGAATATCAGTTTAAAAATTACTATAAGACTTTAACGAACAAATTAACAAGATCAATGATTCCAAGAAACTGCGGAAGATGCCGCAACAGTAACTTTTAACGGAGTCATCCGCTACGTGTGTATTACAATGAAACAATTTCAGAGCGTAAAAATCATTCGCCTTGACCGGGATTCGAACCCGGATCCCTCGATGTCCGCCTGAGTGGTTTAGCCAGTTAAGCAACCGAGACGTCATCTTAAATTATGAAATTTTTAGATTTTTTAATTTAAAAAATTGCCGAGTTTAAGAGGACGCCTCGGCAACTTAACTGGCCAAAGCACTCGGCCGGAAATCGAGGGATTCGGGTTCGAATCCCGGTCAAGGCGATTTGTACGCTCTGAAATTTGTATTGCATTGTAAAGATCAATGATGTCAATGGAATAATTACCGAAATCCCAGTGGAAACAGTTTGCTTGTTGATTATCTCTGGAGAATATAGAGAATTTTCCGTGAAATAGCGACTGAAGATAAGGTATAGATGATATTGTTCACAGACTACACCCCTGTAGAAAATTCACTAGCCTCATAATTTGGTGAAAGTAGAATGAACCTCATACAACTTTTACCCACGAAATTAAAAAAACTTATTTTCTTGAAATAATTGTAACCTTCTTGAAGATTTCGTGAAAAAACCAACTTAAGGTGAAATAATCCAGAAGTAGGCAAGAATGAGATAGCAGACCAAAAATATACGGTAAGAAAAGAAGCAGCCTATAATTGAAAAGTAAGAAAGATAAGAAAACCTATCATTAAATTTCATAATGTTTGAAAATACATAGATTATACAATGTAATTTTAGTAAACGTTGAGTGTCATAGAAAGTCTTCGTATTTGTTTAAGATCGTTTTTTTTAATTTTGATTTCTCATAGCCAAATATCAAATATTATATTTCTAATACTTCGTTCAAAAATAATTGTATGTAAAACGTGCATTGAGTAATAAATAAAATTTTGCCACGCGAATAAAAGGAAACAGAATGATTTAATTAACACTCACATGCACACCATTTCTAATGAAAAAGTGCATTAACAGAAAATACAGACTGGACTCAAAGCCCGACTCGAGAGCGCGCGGAGCGGTGGTGGTCTGACGTGATAATGAGATTTCAAATGAGGTGTCTAAACTCGACATAATTTCAGACATAACTTTGTTTTACAATCTTTTACAAAAATTGCGCTACTGTACCCATAACATTCTTTCTTTGATGACAACATTTAATATAAATCTTTCCCACACTCATTTATCTTTCTGAGCACAAATTCCACGCATTACATCTATTCTTTTCTAACCACGGCATAATACGTATATTCCATTTGATATAAGAAAACATTTTTCATAGCTTTTTCAATTCTCTAATTTTAAGGTAATTTATGTGGCTCGCTGAGGTAGTGCATTGGACTGATGACCGGGTGCCCCGGGTTCGATTCCCGGGCAAGCCTCTCTGGGAACCTGCATCTCCACCCAAGCGACACGATTTTTCGGTCAATAGATCTTCCTGGAAAACCATAACCGGCACAGAGAAAGGAACTACCCCCCTTAATACCATGCTAATGTGTGAATTTCACACACTGTATAGGGTTTAGTACTGGGTGAACTCGACCATCAACTACCAAACCGACATTAGGGTTGATTGCTGTGTTTATGGTTTTTTTACATCGTCATGCATACTTATACCAATATTTTTGGCCGTTATTGTAAAATCGTTCCCATGCCCCTGGCACACAATTTTTTATTCATTTCCCTCCCCGTGGGTCAAATGAATGTCACTGCTGGTGGTTTTCATTGTCTTTTTTTTAAACCATGTATATTCAAACTAGACACTCCAACTTTCAAACTCCTCTTTCTAATTTTCTTTCCGAACTGTATCTAAGTTGAACTATCTATTCTTCAACTTGTCGGTATTGACTAAATTACTTATTTTTCTTACCTTTCACATTCTAACCCATTTCAGATAATGTAATGAGATGACATAGCCATCATCCATTCCTTCCCCCGCAAGATTCGGATCAACACACATGCAAAGTTTGTCTAATAAGCATCGGTAACAATTTTTTCCGGCTTGTAAGGGAAGTGCTGAATTCAGACCGTCGGTTACGTGTGCACATGATCACGGATCTTATTGGCTTTGGTAAGATGATAGTGAACACCATCATCACTGAAAATTTGGCGATAGGAATGATCTGCGCTAAACTTGTCCCGAAGGCCATGGCAGACGACCAAAAGAGCAGAGTCAAATTTCTGCTAGCGGAGACCTTCTGCGATGGTATCGCGACGATTCCCCATCCCTTACAGTCCCGATTGGGCACCAGCAGAACATTTCCTATTCCCTTTAAAAGCGAAATCCTCCCTCAAAAGTCACCCTCATGTGACCCTAAGTGCCGTCAAAGAAGCTTGCATGCGTACCCTTAGGAATTTACCGGAATATGCCTACCAGGGAACCTTCGAGTAGCGGAAAAGCATTTGGCAAAAGAGTTTTATTATTATTATTATTATTATTAAAATGTGCATGTGCAAATAGACAAATGTCAGGTGGCACACAAGTCCCAAGTGTTACAATAAACTTGCCTTGGAAAAATAACATGGTTTCTGAAATACAATCAATATCACAAAAGACAATAAATAAAATCAGTCAGAAAAAAATACACTTTAAGGAAATTTCCAAACACTAATCTGTAACACATACAAAAAAAAGAAAATCCCCATCTCATTCACATATGTTTCTCAATCAACAAGAAAAAAAATTAAGGTGTTACATTTAATTTTATACAAAACATCAATCAAATGATTACAGAAGTTGTTTACATCTTTTCTTAAAAGTTTGGACTCTGTTTGGAAAGGGCTTAAAAATTTTTGCAGGTAAATTGTTCCAATCAACAATTGTTTTATTTAGAAAAGAAAAATTTTTTATTCGTTCTTTGTGCCCGGCATTTTACCTTAAATTTGTGGTCATTTCTTCCTATAAAATTCGGGTTCCCCGCCTCTTTCTTCCGCTCTTTTGACGCGCAAGTGATGTACTCTGAAGGATTTTGAGGCATTGCAGCAATATCTGAATTAAATCTATTTTTTCGAAATATTTCCCGAAACATTTTATGCAAACCATGTACATATGTTTTCATGCAAAAATACACCTCAGATATTTTCCCACGAGTATCGACCGGACATGTCCGACTGAACTTTGCAGGTGTTATTCACCTTCGCCTAGTTTCTAAATGAAAGAGGTGAGGTGCTGAAAGAGATAAGTAGAGTCAGAGCGGCAGGAGAGCTGGAGGTGACTCGAGGATCGGAATGAAGAACACTAAAAAGCAGTCTAGTGCAGTCCGAAGTGGTCTAATGAATTCGTTGAACTGGATGAGGCTGAGTGGACGCTGCAGGCATTGCACGAATGAATTTACCGCTTTCAGAGGCTCTCAACGATACCCAGGTTTTCGCACCACTACTTGAGATAGTGTTGCCCGAATGGTCCAGTGTGTGGAAGCTGCGTACAGAACCTTTTTTAAGTAGGAGAGCGAGATTGGTGAGAAAGCGGGG